>JANAVB010016800.1:29297821-29599048 GCA_029216955.1 Iris pallida
CATCGGGTCAACACAACTCTTCGAGTCAACGACTCAACATAATGCACCGTGCGGAGCGGAGTGTTACACCTCCTAATTGATGTGGGACTAAATTACCAACTCCATTGTCACCCCCCATTTGAGTGCTCAACCGAAAACAAGATACAACCCAACATAGGATATGATATAGATACTTGTTTGTTAATATATATTGTTTTCTATGCTTAATTTTATTTTGTAGCGAAGCATTTCATATAAATCAAAACAAGATTGTTCATAGACACATGCAATGATATGAAGGAACAATATTGGAACAAATACTCAAGAACTAAAGTCAACTCAAAGCAAAGTTGTTTGAAGAATTTTGCTTATGTAATTTGTTATCTTGTATGTATTCGGTGTGGATAGCAAGGTAACACTTAGGGCCTGTTTGGTTGAGCGAAGGTGAGCTGAAACTCGACAAAAATATGCAACTCCTCTGAACTCAGATGAGTTCACATGTTTGGTTGTAGGGATTGTAACTGCACATTTTGGTGTGAAGTGATGGCGTGCATTTTCATGTCCCCCCCCCCCCCCCATATCCCTCCACTTTGACATCCCAAATTTTTTGAAGGAACTACTCTTTGAATATTGAGGAAAGCGAAAATGGGAAGTCAGGTGAAGAAGAGAAACTCCTCTTGAGAACAAACTTCTTTCGGTCACCCCCAAGCCCAGTCCTCTGCCCCTATTTTAGCCCCCTCGTCGCTCCGGTCACCATCCAGGTCGTGATGGCGTCCTTTCCAGCCCATAGGAGGACGACGACGACGTCGAGGACGACACCGACGATGATGGGCCTGCCCGACCAAGAGGAGGCCACCGAGGACGTCGAAGATGGTGAAAGTGGTTTTGGCGGCCTCGTGGTCGACCTGGCTGCCGTCGCAATAGACGCAATCACCGACATTGAACATGCCCAGGCAGCAGACGTGGTCACCGGCGGCCACACGACTCTTCCGACTAAAGCTTCCTTTTTTTTGGAATGGAAATAGGTTTCTGGGAATAGGAATGGAAAAAAAAGAGAGGTTTTTTTTAAATAAGGATAGAGAAAGAGAGATGGTTTTAATATGGTAATTAATTATGGTAATTAATTTGATTATGACAATAATGGTAGTTAATTTAATTTGTCTTTAATTATAATAATAATGAAAATAGGGAAAAGAGAATCTTTTTAATAATGATAATTAATTTAATTATGCTAATTAATTTAATTTATATTGTAATATTTTTAACCAAACAATTCAAATATTTTGGAGGTAAGCCTACCGAGGGTCACCATATCTCTAACCATCATACATTTTCAACAATCATCCAAACATTGAAAGTCAACATATTAGTTCCTATATACACTTTCAAGTAATATCCAAACACAATATATTCAAACTCCTCACTTGCGGGGGACAACATCTTACGTATCCAAATACATTTTGGAAAGTCAAATGCAATACAAGTGTGCTGTATTATATCATGTAAAAAGTGTCACTTTCACACTTTCGGTGACCTTCCGCGATTCAAACGGACCCTTAGAGAATGAGGTGCACCTGGAAGCTCAACTCACTTTGTCTTATTTAAGACAAATGTAATTCTTGCTTGCATTCTACTTATATAGTTCACAAGTAGGAATTAGACTATATTTTCCAATATCAAATCTTCTACAGTTGCATTTACATTCGTCCCGACACCACTTCACTCTTTCCATCATATATGGCGGTGTAGACATTGAACTAGAAATTTAGCTTTTTTTTATTAGAAATATGAAAAGGTCATAAGTTTTCTAAAATGTCTCTAATTGTATATATTTATAGAATATTTTTTGTATCCCGTCTGACACATCTTTACTCTTTGAAGACATATATGAAGCTACATACATTATGTTGACTTGGAATTTTTGTTTATAAACCAGACTTCCATACCTGAAAAGTTATATGTTTAAAGGTTTTCCAAAACATATTTCTAACGTTGTCAAACTCAAGGCACAAGACGTACATGTCTGCAGAATACTCTATGTAGTTCAGTCTACACACCTTCGCTATATGAGCCATATATCGAGCTGCACAATATTATTTACACTTGAAACTGTTGGTATTTTTGTCTTTGGACTAGAAAAGATAGTCCCACATCGGCTACACCAAATGGTGAGTATCTCAATATAATGCATTGCTTGTGTTGAGGTGTGCACATGAGGTGTGGTGGGGCACAAGTGTGTGCCATGTGGGAGTATTTTTCTAGAAGGAAAAAGGATTAATTCCAACAAAGATGCAAGTTGATTTTTGTTGTGCGGACTCGGACACAGACTCCAGGATATTTCGTGTATGAACGAGAGTGTTCGGGGGGTAGGCATGGACTGGCACACTTCTATGCTGATTGTGGGATGATCTAAAATATCAAACTCTATTTTTGAGTATTGGTATTTTAGTCCCACATCGGATAGGAGAAGAGGTGAAGTCTCAACTCCACTCTATAAATAGAGCCCCTTGGCCTCCTTTGAAAGATGCACCAAGAAGAGAGTTAAGGGAGTCTGTAAAGTCCAGGAAACCCGTTCAAGTCTCAAATTTTGACTTACGAGCGTTCCAGAAGTTCTTCGTGAACTTGCTGGTTCCTAGAAGCAGATCGTGGTGGGCAAATCTTGCTTTGAGCAACGGTGATCTTAATCACCCCAGCAAGAACCTTTCTTCTTTCTTCTTTCTTCTTTCTTCTCCTTCATCTGAGTTGTAACTCAGTTCTGTCCGTCTGCAACTGCGATTGCAAGGAAGAACGTGAGATTTACTTTCTGATTATTGTTGCTTTTGTAATCAGATTCATATTATAGAGTTCCTCTTGGATCTCGAGAATAATCAGAAGGTGAACGTTTGTTGAACCTCTGATCTCGACATCGAGTCTACCATCTTTGATCAAGCCCCGGGACTAACAATCTCAAAGCAAGATCCTTGTAGATGGAAAACTCTCGTGCTTCTCTCATCGATACTAGCTTTAACAAGTTGGAGAAATTCGACGGAGAATATTTCCAAATCTGGAAGAGGAAGGTCACCCTTAATCTTCAACTCGTGGACGTAGACCATGTGTTGATTGAGGATGAACCGACGATTCCAGAAGGAGGAACTGCCGATGCTACTGCTGCTGCACTCGTCAAGCAGAGCAAATAGAAGAGATAAAACAGCATATGTAAACTGCTGATTCTTAATTCTATGGAAGACTCTCTGGCTGAGTCATATTTCAAGAAGGAGAATGCCAAAGAGATTTAGGATTCTTTGGGTAAGCTATATAAAGATGATGAGAAAAGGTCCAAAATTTTCATCGTCGAGAAGTACCACAAGTGGCTCTTCGAAGACGAGATGGCGATGCTACCTCAAGTAAAGGAATTCCTGAAGTTGCGCCAGAAGTTAGATGACGAGAAGATGCTCCTCGTCGACAAATTTGTCGTTGGAGGGATAGTTTCGAAACTTCCTGCTGGTTGGAGCAACTTCTATGCTAGAATGCATCGGAAAAAGCTGGACATTAGCTTGGAAGATCTTCTACAAGAGATCCACGTTGAGGACAAAATGCAATCTCAACAGAAGATGAACTCTCTGTCCAAACAACTGGCTAAGGCCAACTTAGTGCAGACAAGAGAGTTCAAGGGAAAGCATGTGGCTTCTCATCACAAGAAGAAGGACTCCACTAATATAAAAGTGAACGGTCCTTCGTTCAAGTAACAGAAGTCCAAGTCCCACGTGACTTGCTTCAACTGTGACAAGAATGGCCACTACATGAGTGAATACAAATCCAAGCCCAAACAAAAATAGCATGTATAGCTAAACTTGGTTATTTTGATTACTTAACTTGGTTGCTATTGTTGCACAGGTTGAGTTATCTAGCTGGTAGCTGACTAGTGGTCTGACACTAGTGCATCTGACCACGTGTGCTCTCAAAGGAGCTAGCTGTTCACCAAGGACGAGTCATGTTATGAACGAAGGTCTCGATGGCGAACATATATCTAGCAGAAGTTCTAAAGATCGAGACAGTGGTTATTAACCACCGACAAGGACACTGGAATGCATGTTGCACGTACCAGAGATTTTTTGGCGATCTGATCTCAGAAAGTCTGTTATCTGATACAGACTTAAAAGATGGACATTCGTACTAGCCAGATGGTAATTTCTTGGCGAGGAACATGCTTCAAAAAGATATTCGGTGCTGAAGGAATGTACGAACTTCTGCTGATGGCGATAAAATTACTTCATTGAGTAGACTGAGAGTTGTTCTATGACAGAAGCAGACTCAAGCTGTCCTACCGGGACCTTATCTTCGGAATATGGGGGTAAGGAGGTGGAGGAGTTTAAGGTCTGTACAGATACAAGACTGTTGGAAAGCTGCTCAGACGATTGAACTAAAGTACTGATCATCTGGAGTTAGTACACTCAGATATCTGTGACTTTTATCAATTTTCCATAGAGGTCGGTTCTAAGTGTTTCTCGAAGTGCACGTTCGCATGACTTCTCAAGTAGAAGGATGCAGCATTCGAGTAGTTCAGAGACTTCAGGGCTGAAGCTGAACATTAAACCGATCTACAACTACTCAGAAGTGATCGAGATATAGAGTATAGGTCTCATGAATTCGCATCATTCTGCAAAGAATATGGAATCATCAATGAGACTACTGCTCCTTATTCTCCTCAATCTAACGGGATAGCGGAGAGGAAGAACAGAACGTTGACAGAAATGATGAACTCAATGCTGCTAACTACGGGTCTTCCTAAATGCTAATGGGGAGAAGCTGCATTGACGACCACTTTTATTCTAAATAGAGTGTCGTATGCAACTTCGGACGTAACTCCTCATGAACACTGGTTCAAAGTCAGACCTAACTTGAATGTCATTCGAGTGTGGGGGTCTCTGGCTTATGTAAAGCTTCCAGATCTGAAGATTCAGAAGCTGGGGACTAGGACTACGAAGATGATCTTCTTGGGGTATACCGAGAAGAGTGATGCTCGAAGATTTCTTGATATTGAGTCAAATCATATCATCGAATCTCGTAAAGATAATTTGTAAGGCACAAGAATATTGTTCTTACGGATAAACCGAAGAACAATAAGGGTGCGCAAGAAACTGAAGTTTTTAATAAAGAAGTAGTCCAAGAAGGTGTTGTTATTGAAACAACGGTTGAACCAGAACTCGCTGAGCCGTCGTCGAAGCGAGCGAGGAGGCCGAAGAACTTCGGAGATGACTTCATCACCTATCATGTGGAAGCAGATCCGCTTACCTATGATGAGGCGATGAAGACCAGAGATGATATTTTCTGGAAGGAGGCGATTGACAATGAAATTGATTCCATCACCTCAAATAACACTTGGGTGTTGGTTGATCTTCCTGAAGGAGCAAAAACCATCGGATGCAAATGGATCTTCAAGAAGAAGATGAAAGCAGATGGAACTATTGACAAGTTCAAGGCCAGGTTGGTGGCCAAGGGGTTTTTTCAGAAGCAGGGGATCGACTACTTTGACACGTATGCTCCAGTAGCCCGGATGACCACCATCAGAATGTTGATTGCTCTCGCAGTGATACATAAGATGGTGATACATCAGATTGATGTGAAAACGGCATTCCTAAATGGCGAGCTGACCGAAGAGATCTACATGCAACAACCAGAAGGGTTTGTCGTCAAAGGTCTTGAAGACAAAGTCTGCAAGTTGGTAAAATCTCTGTACAGTTTAAAGCAAGCTCCTAAAAAGTGGCATGAGAAGTTTGACAAAGTCATAAGGTCAAATGGCTATAGGGTCAGTGAAACAGACAAGTGCGTCTATACGAAGTTTGCTGACGGAAGAGGAGTCATCGTTTGTCTATACGTGGACGACATGTTAATCCTAGGTACGGATATAAGCTGTGTCACGGAGACAAAGAAGTTCCTCTCGACGAAGTTCAGTATGAAGGACTCGGGGGATGCTGATGTTATCTTGGGACTCAAGATCATCTGGACAGACACTGTTCTAAGGATAACAAGATAAGACTAAAATGTGCTAACAGTTCTATATGTAATGAAGAGTCATAAATGTTCCAAACACAAAAGTCGTCTCGTATATCAATAAGATCCAAGTACAAGTCCAAAATATAAAACTGGATACAGGTCCAGTCATAAAATACATAGTCTAATACATAACTACTCTCAAAAGTCCAAAGTAAATAGACAACTAGACGAGTTTCCCCACAGGTACATACTCGTAAGATAAAGTCTGGTCCTCGGCAGCAACTCCATAATAGGAATCGCAGAACAACTCCTCCTCAGTAAGTATACCTACAACGTTATCCTGTCAGGACGGGAGCAAGTACTGATTCTAGCAAACTAAATATACGAAACATGAAATGAACAGGAATGTAATAAACTGGAATCATGGCATATTATAGTTTAATTGGTTCTTTTTAGAAATGGCAACATATATTTGTTTAAAAGTTTAAAACCGTAGCATGTACGTGATCGGTCAATAGGTGAATAGGATGTACAGCGGTACATATCAAGTTTTCTGGCATGCACATACGTGCACGAATGGCATCGGTGTATATCCATATACAAATGCGGGATCAGAACCTACGGCAAAGTTATATATAGAATGTTACCGTGCGCGGTAAATACATACGGAGAAGGGGGTCATGATCACGTACTCTACTAACAGTTTCTCCTTAACCCGTTGTTAAACATGTGAGAGATATAAAAACTATCCTAAGCATGGTAGGGATATGAAAGTAACACAACATATGAAGATTTAACTTGCTACCCCAAGGATCAGCATTTAACATGGTTGAAAATCACAGTTCATTGATGTAACAGTATGTAAAGTTTGTAAAAGTACTTGCCTTTAGTAAAGCAAAGCAGTGATAGAAATGCTATAGAAGCATGGTGACTCGTCACCGTAGAAATAACACATAAACTTAGTTTTTACACTAAGTTAAACACTAAGACACTAGTGGTGCAACACGACTTTCTGACTGGACACCTAGCCAAATGGTGACTTTGGCATAGGAGATCAATATGGGGTGACACAATACCCAAACTAACTTTCTAGGATCTTTACACTAGTGTAGGGTGAGGTTCAATACGACTATAACTCAAAACAACACAAAGTATTGCAAGTCGTAACTATTCAATAAATCAAACTGTACACTTTGTTTCAACAATTTTTGAGATAGACAAAAAGCCCATATTTATATAAATAAAGTACCAAAATGATTCTTGTTAATTATAGAAATTTATACTTATTTTTCTGGAATTTATAAACCTTCATAGATATTTATTAAAAATTAGCAAACATATGTATCCTGAAAATGAGTTCTGTTTTCCTATTTTTATAAAATACCAAAATACTTATTAAATTTTGGAACAATTATAATAAATTAGCTAAATTAACAAAGTATTTAAATACAATTTTTCTCAGATTTTTACAGTAATTAAAATATATATAAAAATTCAAAAACAGCAAGTAATAATTTCTGAAAAATAATTAATTAATTATTTACTATTTTTTCCATGTATTCGAAATTGAACCGAAGTCCAGATACAGGACCCAGAGCCATGAATCAAGTCCAATATGACTTGTACAGACTCTGAATATATTAGACACAATTGGGCCCAAAAACCCATGCTTGGTTTGGACATCAATTGGCCATGATTTATAAAATACAAAAATTTAAATATAAATAATATATTTTAAAGTGGTAAAATATACAAGTCATAAAATTATATAATAAAATAACTTGTAAAATTTTACATAATAATAATTAGCACTAAAATTTGTATTTGAAAATATATACATAATTATACAACAAACACAATTATATATATACATAAATATATAGGAATTTATATATATATATATATATATAATGGATATATATATATATATATATATATATATATATATATATATATATATATATATATATATATATATATATATATATATATATATATATATATATATAATAAATATACATAAAAAAATATATATATATATATAAATATACATATATATATATATATATATATATATATATATATATATATATATATATATATAATACTAAATATAAATTATATATATATATATATACATAAATATAGTATATATATATATATATATACAGTATATAATATATATATATATATATATATATATATATATATATATATATATATATATATATATATATATATATATATATATATATATATATATATATATATATACATATATACATATATATATAATAATAAAACTAAAACAAAACAAAACAAATCAAAATAAAACAGGAAAGGGGGTTCGAACTCGACCAGGGCAGGGGATGTTTAGTGCGCTCGGGCTAGCCAGGGGGTCAGCCCGAGTCATTTGTTAGGGAAAGGGTTTGGGTTTTATTTATTATGGTTTAAGGTTAACGGGTTGTAAACCCGATAGCACAAAACTAAACCCTATAACCCTATAACCTGTTCTTCGTGTCCTGACAGTTAAGGACACAAAGATACACGAGTCTCATGTCCGGGTCATTCATGACACGCACGACACGAGTTTGCCGTGTCCAAACTTACCACTAGAGTCGTCGTGTCTAGGCGAATTACATATGTTAAAACGAGACACAGAACGACACGAAAGAGAGCTGACACGTACGTGTCCGGCAAGCTGGGGGTTGTGGAGGGTGCTGGACGGCGGAGGAAGCGTCGTGGTGGCCAGAAAAGGGCGGCGCTGGGTTCGTCTCGACGAGGCAAACTTTGTAGTGGTGGTCGATAGTGGTGGAGGAGGTTGTGACGGCGGTGGTGGCGTGGTGGAGTCTTAGGGTTCCGGTGGGGTCTCGTCGGGGAAGAAGGGGGTCATGGCTTACTGTGGGGGGGTCGTGGTGGTGTGCTAGGGTTAGGGTTTGGTCTGGAGGGTATTTATAGGAAGGAGGAGGTCGGTTTTAGTGGGCTAGGTCGGCCGGGAAAGGCGGAGAAAGGTCGTGGTCGTCGGTCGTCGGGGACAGCTGGTCGGAAGAACGTAGAGAGGAGAGAGAAAGTTGCGTGGGGGGGTAGGGTAGGTTTGCAGCAAGGCCCCCGAAGTATGGAGGCTTTGCAAAATAACCCCAAAGCTATCGGTTTGCAAATATAATTTGCAAACTAAAATTACAACAATTCAGTAAATTACAAATTGGTATTAAATCAATTTAATAATTTACAGAACTTAATTAAAACATTTCAAATAATTGCAAAACTCAATTAAAATATTTTATAAAATTACAAACTTACATTTTTAGTAATTAAAACTCATTTAAAATTATTTAAAAATTCTAGAAAAATTCTCAATAATTTTAGTAAATTATTTTAAAGCTAAATAGGTCATTAACATCTAATTAACACTAATTAAACCAAATTTGAAAAACAGGGGCTGACAAGTCTTCCCTCCTTGAAAAATTTAGTACTCGAAATTCACAAGGATAGAAAACTCTACAAACATTCTAACATAGCAAGCAATGCAAACAAATGACTAAGGCTATTATTAAGACTAACCTCTAAGGTATCAAGCGGGAACGGGTGGTTCCCTTGCAATTATTGGGTCGAACAAGTAAGGATATCTCTCCCTCATGTCCGACTCCCTCTTCTAAGTAGATTCACCCGGAGAGTGACGGCTCCAAGCTACTCGTACTAAGGGTATAACTTTGTTCCTCAGCCTCTTCTCCCTCATGTCCAATATCTCCACTGGCTGCTCAGTGACTGCAAGGCTCGGTCCGATCTCCAACTCTGAATGATCTAGCACATGGCTGGGGTCCGGAACATATCTCCTCAGCTGAGATACGTGAAAGACATCGTGAACTCCTGCTAGATTGGGTGAAAGTGCAACCCTGTAAGCTACCTCTCCGATCCTGCCAAGTATCTCGAACGACCCGATGTATCTGGGGCTCAACTTGCCTCCTCGTCCGAACCGAATCGTCCCTCTAGTAGGTGATATCTTTACTAGCACCATATCTCCGTCAGCGAACTCCATCGATCTGCGACTAGCATCGGTCCAGTGTTTCTGCCTGTCCTGAGCGACTCTGAGCCTGTCTCTAATCATCCAGACCTTCTCTGCTGCATCCGTGATCATCTCTGGCCCAAGCATAACTCTGTCCCCAATATCATCCCAAAAGAGCGGTGTACGGCATCGTCATCCATATAGTGCCTCGAAAGGAGACATACCGATGCTGGCTTGGTAGCTGTTATTGTATGAAAACTCTACCAAGTGCAGATGGCTCTCCCATGATCCGCCAAAGTCTAGCACACAAGTCTTCAGCATGTCCTCTAGTGTCTGTATCGTCCTCTCGGACTGCCCATCTGTCTGCGGGTGGTACGCCGTACTGAACTTGAGCCGACTGCCCAACTCTTCCTGCAAGCTCCTCCAGTAGTGGGATGTGAATCTGCTGTCTCGGTCCGATACGATGCTCACTGGTACTCCATGCAAGCGAACTATCTGCTGCATGTATAGCTCCGCCAACTTCTCGGTGGAAAGCCCCACCTTGAAGGGTATAAAGTGCGCACACTTCGTCAGCCTGTCCACGATGACCCAAATGGCATCCTTCCCTCCTTGGGAACGAGGAAGCCCTGAGACGAAGTCCATCGTAATGTGTTCCCACTTTCACTCGGGAATGGGTAACGGCTGTAATAGACCAGCTGGCCTCTGGCGCTCCACCTTGACCTGCTGGCAAACTTGGCATCTCGAAATGAAACGTGATATATCTCTCTTCATCCCGTGCCACCAAATATGTTCCCGCAAGTCACGGTACATCTTGTTGGCACCAGGGTGAATAGAATATCGCGATCAGTGCGCCTCCTGCAAGACTGCCTCTATCAGCTCTCCCTTCGGCACGTATAACCGGCTGCCATGCCTCAAGGATCCATCCTCTGCTATGGTGAAGTCATCCATCAATCTAGCTAAAGCCTGGGCTCGAAGTCTGCGAAGGCTCTCATCTGTAGACTGTGCCTCCCTGATATGCTCCATCAAACCTGACTGAATGTCAAGCGCCATCATCTGTATCAATGATCCTGGCCGAACTATCTCAATACCGAGCTTCTCCAGATCTTTCCGCAAATATCGATCTATCATCAGATACCATGCCATCGGATGCCTGCTCAGCGCATCCGCCGCCACATTTGCCTTTCCGGGGTGATACTGTAAATCGATGTCGAAGTCCTTCATCAACTCCAACCATCGTCTCTGCCTCATGTTCAGCTCTTTCTGCGTGAACACATACTTCAAGCTCTTGTGGTCAGTAAAGATTTCCACACACTCTCCGTATAAGTAATGTTTCCATAACTTGAGTGCAAAGATCACCACAGCTAACTCTAGGTCGTGGGTAGGATACTTTCGCTCATGAGTCCGTAATTGCCTAGATGCATAAGCAATCACTTTTCCATGCTGCTGTAGGACACATCCTAGCCCCTTTCCCGAAGCATCGTTGTATATGGTGAAACCTCCAGACCATGAAGGTAATGTCAGAACTGGAGCGGTCGTCAGCCTTTTCTTCAGCTCCTCAAATGCTGCCTGGCAGTCCTCTGACCAGATGTACTCTGCGTCCTTCCGCGTCAATTTTGTCATGGGTTCAGCTATCCTAGCAAAGTCCTGGACGAACTTACTATAATAGCCTGCTAAACCCAGAAAGCTCCTGATCTCTGAAACTGACGTCGGAGCCTTCCATGTCTCAACGGCAGCAATCTTCCTGGGATCCACCGAGATCCCCTCTCCAGTAACTATATGACCGAGAAACTCCACTCGGTCCAAAAAGAACTCGCACTTTGACAATTTGGCATACAACCTCTTCTGTCTCAGAATTCCCAAAACTGTCCGCAAGTGCTCTGCGTGCTCCTCCGGCGTCTTCAAGTATATTAGGATGTCGTCGATAAATACTACGACGAACTTATCCAGATACTGGTGAAATGTCTTATTCATCAAATTCATAAAGACAGCTGGCGCATTTGTGAGACCAAATGGCATCACCAGAAACTTGTACTGCCCGTACTTCGTGTTGAACGCCGTCTTCTGGATGTCTGCAGCCCTGACTTTCACCTGGTGGTACCCGGATCTCAAATCTATCTTGGAAAACACCTTCGTCCCACTCAACTGGTCGAACAAATCATCTATCCTGGGCAGAGGATATTTGTTCTTAATGGTGATGGTATTCAACGCCCGGTAGTCAATGCACAACCGAACTGTACCATCCTTCTTAGGCACAAAGAGCACTGGCGCTCCCCATGGAGAAGCACTAGATCGAATGAAACCCTTTTTCAACAGGTCATCAATCTGCTCCTTCATCTCTACGGCCTCCTTGGGGTTCACTCTATAGCAAGCCCGGGATACTGGTGATGAACCCGGTACTAAATCTATAGTAAACTCCACATCTCTGCCAGGCGGAAGTCTGGAAGATCCTCTGGAAATACATCCATAAACTCCCTAATGATAGGGTGTGGCGGTGCTAACTCCCGAACTGTCGCACAACAGTTCGGCTCTAGGCTGATCTCCGGCCCTATCCTTCTGACACTGAATGGTGCCGTACCTGGGGGACTGAACAGAATACTACCCTCATAACAGTCTATAGCTGCATGGGCATAGCTAAGCCAGTCCATCCCTAATATGATATCATACCCGGAGAGTGGCATCACAAAGAATCGTTCCCTAAACTCTCTCCCAGCTATAGTAATAGAGCATATATAGATAGCTCTAATGGGCACTGGTCCGCCTCCCGTCATTACTCTACTCATCTCCTCGGTAGGTGTAGCTACTAAGTAGTGTTTATGCATAAACTCTAATGACAGGAAGCTATGTGATGCGCCGGAATCAAACAAGCATAGAGGTAGAAAAGTATGCAAATAAACATGACCTGTGATGACGTCAGCCAAATAATCTGGCTCCGAAACCTGCTCCGGCTCCGGCTCAAGAGCTAGGCTATAAGCCTTCCCCTGGGGTCCCTTCTGCTGCTGCAGATGTTGCCCAAACCTCTGCTGCTGAGTCGGAAGCGGCGGTCCTCTAGTCGGTGGTCCGGTACCTGGTACCCTCGCTACTGGGCAGTCCCGAAGCTGATGGGTGGTAGACCCACAAGCTAAACACTGCCCCAACCTCTTCCTGCAGACGAAAGTGTCATGGCCTGGCCTCTTACAGAATACACACAAAGCTTCCTTCTGCTGTTGCCGGGGTCCCGGGGCTCTAACTGGTGGGGTCGGGTGATGTGGTGTGGGAGGACGGTATATCTACTGGTGCAGCGTAGGTGCTCTCGGCTAGAAATCCTGACGCTTGGAAGGTCCCTCAAGGGGTACAGAAGCCGGCCTCTTGCAAGACAGAAGACGATCTTCTATGCTCCGGGCCAACTCTAGGCTCTGGTAGTAGTCAGTCATACCGTTCTCCACTATAAAAATGCCAATGTCTGGAACTACACCATGGCAAAACCGACGCGTCATCTCCTCAGGGTCCGCAACTAGACTAGGAGCGAAACGGCTCAGGCGACTAAACTCTGCTGCATACTCGTCAACAGAACGGTTCCCCTGCTGGATGTTCTGGAATCGTAGCCCCATGGCTACCCTAGCGGTGGTCGAGAAGAATTTCTTCTTGAACTGGGTCTTGAACTGATCCCAAGTGGCCTTCCCCCTCGTGAATAGCGGCTCATTCCGGAACCAAACTCCTGCCAAGTCTATCAGTAGAAATCCCGCTGCCTCGACCTGGAGGTCATTCGGCAACCTAGCTCCAAGGAGCTTCCTCTCTACCGAGTCTAGCCAGTCATCTGCTACAATGATGCCCTCAGTCCCTAAGAACTCCTTGGGGTTCAAATCCATGAAGTCCTTGATTGTCCCTGCTCTCTACCGTGGCACTACAGGTGGTGGGACCACAGTACGTTCCTCAAAACGCTCCATGCTCTGACGGAGTAGGGTGGTCTGCTCATGATGGATCGTTAGGAACCCCTGGATCAGAGTGAGCAGTTGGTTCCCGTCGAGTGTGACGGAAGCCTGGGCAGGTATAGGAATAGATGGAGGTGGGAGTATCGGGTCCTACTGGGACTGTGATATGGAAGGTGGTGGAGGCATATGGGTTGGTAGATTTGTGGAGTGGGGGAGTATGGTAGATGGAGGTACATCGGTCAACTGGTCAACCGACTGGATAGGGGGTGTACCATTCTCAGGTGTGGCATACTGGGATGAGCGGGTGAGCACCATCTAAATAAAATAAAAGGACTTACAAGGACTCTTTAAAGTAAACAATCATAAACAAGAAAATCTAATTATAATAGCGAGCATATGATGTGATGCGTTTCCTATGTTGCAGTCCTAGTATTCCTCTAGGTGTTCTAAGCGACATTCCTAATGTTGTCTCGTTAC
Organism: Iris pallida; assembly: GCA_029216955.1. Lineage (NCBI taxonomy): Eukaryota > Viridiplantae > Streptophyta > Magnoliopsida > Asparagales > Iridaceae > Iris > Iris pallida. The sequence continues at coordinate 29,312,162 of JANAVB010016800.1, forward strand.
CTTAAGTTCCTAATTGCAGGCATGCTTGGTACAATGACGTAACCAAACAATTTAGTCAGGACCTGCATGGGCCACCACTAAAAATATGTCACGATCCGCTACCCAAATTGTTGGGCCGGGCCGAGTCATGTCCAGCCTACGCTTGAGATAAAGCGTAGTAAGCTGTTCTAAAGATAACAAGATAAGACTAAAATGTGCTAACAGTTCTATATATAATGAAGAGTCATAAATGTCCCAAACACAAAAGTCGTCTCGTATATTAATAAGATCCAAGTACAAGTCCAAAATGTAAAGCTGGATACAGGTCCAGTCACAAAATACATAGTCTAATACATGACTACTCACAAAAGTCCAAAGTAAATAGACAACTAGACGAGTTTTCCCGCAGGTACATCCTCGTAAGATAAAGTCTGGTCCTCGACAGCAACTCTATAATAGGAATCGCAGAGCAACTCCTCCTCAGTAAGTATACCTACAACGTTATCCTGTCAGGACGGGAGCAAGTACTGATTCTAGCAAACTAAATATACGAAACATGAAATGAACAGGAATGTAATAAACTGGAATCATGGCATATTATGGTTTATTTGGTTCTTTTTAGAAATGACAACATATATTTGTTTAAAAGTTTAAAATCGTAGCATGTACGTGATCGGTCAATAGGTGAATAGGATGTACTGTAACGCCCCAGAACCGGAATACTGGAGAGCGGGGGCGTACATAGCCAGCTACGCATATTGAAGTACAACCCACTTCGCTATACGGTCACGGCTGTCTAGATACATGACGGTTTAACTACAAGCCAACAGTCTCCTATGGTCATGAACAAGCCTATTGTCTCAATCACAAGCAAGTAGTAACAGTTACAAGATGTCAGAGAACCAAATATACAATAGTAAGGCGTCCCATACATTACATATTCGAATGATCATGAAGCTAGTCGTACAAAATGTTAAGACTAGCAAGATTTTTAGTCAATACATGATCAACCCTAGGATTTGTCAATCGTGTTACAGCCCATAGGCGGACAGTAAATAAAGGTACAATACGAGCTAACACGTGCTCGCCGGCTAAACGCCTCAAAAGAATAATTTTACAATAAAGTGGGAGGACAAAAAGAAACCCACTCATTGTCAGGGTTACGCCTGGTGGTCACTATCTGGCTGGAAGACAGGTGGATCCTCTGGTGCTGCTCCGATATCTGGCCACACAAAACCAGCTGGGTCAGACCCCAGAAAGAGCAAGTGCCACAAATGAGGCTTCACTTAGGAACTAAAATCAGCATATCACAATAGAATATTAAAGATAAATAATAAATAAGAACTGATAATAATAGAGATAACAACAGTAAACTGAGTACGAAGAAACCATTCAAGTAGCCAGGTCACAACCCTTAAACCAAAGAAGGACCGGGGTTGCAACCCTTCACCTGAATAGAAACCCATCTCAAATACTATTGGTTCAGTGAAGACAATAAACAAAGAGAGGACACAGAACTGCTCCGGGAGCCAGGTTACAACCCTTAAACCAAACAAGGACCGAGGTTATAACCCTTCGCCTGAACAGAACTGGACCCCTGATCTTTATTGCTAAGGCTAGCATAATTAATCATGGTATTAAGGTAATGTAAAACATGACGAACATGGCATGGGGTTGCAATAAGACAATAAACGAAGAGAGGACACAGAACTGCTCGGAAAGCCAGGTTACAACCCTTAAACCAAACAAGGACCGGGGTTGTAACCCTTCGTCTGAACAGAACTGGACCCCCGATCGTTATTATTAAGGCAAGCATCAATAATCATGTCATGTCACAATCTTGCACAGGATCAGGATAAGACTAAGCTGGAATAAACTCCATCCAATCAATCACGACCAATCAAGAGTACGACTTGATACTTTTAACTAACTAGGGTTATCACAGGCCTAGTTACTAGCAAGATGCAATGAGATTATCCCAACAGCCATAAGCCCTGCAGACTATCCGTTTATCCGGGTCGAATGTCCGTTATGAAGAATACAACACGTGACTGTGTGCTAAAAATGTGCCCTACTCGTCGGTAGGCTACAATTCCACTTAATGCATCCAGATAACGGGATTGCCTGTAGCTGGGAATCTCTTCATGTCTACTGAATTATTCTAGTTTATTAGCCTTGGTCAATTACTGTAGGTATCCCTGACCGTGGTACTCAGGGATCCCTATCCTAGACATGATGCAACAGTACTGGTTTATTTGTACAAACGCAATCGCCTACGATGTCCAGATCTTTCATACTTGTCATGTCAGGCTAGCTGTCGTAACAGCATGTCGAGATATATTATGTCAGTTTACTTGTCAAGAGTGCGCCACAGCGGGCCACTATCGTGTTCTATTCTTACATTATCATGAATGAGAAAAACTTGCATAAAATAACTAATAACATATTCTTGAAGCCAAGAAAAAGATCTACAACTTTCATGTTGGGAGTTGGAAGAAATTCTGGCCATAATTCAGCCAAACAGGACTTAAAATAGCCAAAATAGGTACTATACGGCACTATTCAGCACTATACGGCACTCCCATACGCGACTGGACACTATGCGACACTATGCAGCACCCTTATGCGGCTGGACACTATACGGCACTATGCAGCACCCTCATGCGGCTGGACACTATGCAGTACTATACAACACCCTTATGCGGCTGGACACTATGCGGCACTATGCAGCACCCTCATGCGGCTGGACACTATACGGCACTATGCAGCACCCTCATGCGGCTGGGCACTATGTGGCACCCTTATGCGGCTGGACACTATACGGCACTATGCAGCACCCTTATGCGGCTGGACACTATGCGGCACTATCCAGCACCCTATGCGACTGGACACTATACAGCACCCTTATGCGGCTGGGCACTATACAGCACCCTTATGCGGCTGGACACTATGCAGCACCCTTATACGGCTGGACACTATGCGGCACTATGCAGCACCCTTATGCAGCACTATTTATCGTCCCTGCCAAAATCAGCACAGATGAACATAGAAATGGCCAAAAATACTTTTGGCCATAACTTCCTCAAAATAAGTCGAAATCCAACTTTTCAAAGGTCTATTTTGGGTAAAATCGAATTCTCTACAACATGGAACAATCAAAACATGAAAATAATGAAGTTCAATAGATCAAAACCCAAGAAAATCAAAAATAATATAAATTTAGATCTACAAGAAAATATCCATCAAAATAGAAAATGCCAAGTTCTAAAGTATGTTAGAATCAAGTAAGGAAGAGAATGGAACAATAAAACTTGAGATCCATCATGAAGCAAGTTTGCACTTGCCTAAGCTCTCTCTCTCTCTCTCTCTCTCTTCTTGGTAGGTGTAGAAGTAAATGTGGAGAAGAAGAAGAGTAATAAAGAGAGAGAATGAGGGAATGGGTTAACAAAGGATGATGGTGGTGGTAGGTAGGGATTCTCCCCTTGGTTCATGATGAACCAAGGCAACCCAAGCCTAACCGAACCAACCCAAAATAAATCGAGCCAAGCCAAGAGATATGCGATACAAGATAAAATACGTACACGTATTCCAAGATACGTAATACGAACTACAGGCATTACAATTCTACCCACCTTAAAAGAATTTCGTCCTCGGAATTTAATCAAGAGGTTAGAATTGTAAGGACAAGCTATACTAATCAAGCAATCAAAAAATTATTCATGCAAGCACGGAATCGAAGGTATGAGGCATAAGAAAGATATTATACCTCACGAGTCAAACAGGTCGGGATATCGCGATCGGATATCATCCTCACGCTTCCACGTTGACTCACCCAAGGAGTGATGACCCCAAGCAACTCAGACTAAGTTGATAGTCTTGTTCTTGAGTGTCTTCTCTCTTCGGTCCAATATAGACACGGGCCTCTCCTCATACGAAAGGTTGGTACCAACAACCAATTCCGAATGATCCAGGATGTGGCTCGGGTCCGGGATATACCATCGTAGTTGGGATACATGGAACACGTCATGCACCTCACGTAGCGACGGTGGAAGAGCGAGACGATAGGACACATCACCTACTCGCTCCAGAATATCGAATGGCCCTATATACCTAGGACTAAGCTTTCCTCGTACGCCGAAACGAATGACGCCGTAGTTAGGCAAAATCCTCAGGAATACATGGTCGTCGACAGAAAACTCAAGAGGGCGCCGATGAGAATCGGCCCAATGACGCTGGCGATCTTGGGCAACTCGAAGATGATCTCTGACTCTTCTGACCACTTTAACGGTCTGAGCAATCATTTCCGGACCAAGCATCTGCCTCTCTCCAACATCATCCCAGGCTAGCGGGGATCGGCACTTCCTACCATACAGTGCCTCGAACGGTGCCATCTGGATACTGGCCTGGAAACTGTTGTTGTACGAGAACTCCACCAGGTGTATGTGATCTTTCCATGAACCACCGAAGTCGAGTGTACATGACCGCAACATATCTTTAAGAGTCTGGATCGTGCGTTCCGACTGGCCATCTGTCTGCGGGTGATAAGCTGAACTGAACTGGAGGTGAGTTTCCAAACTTTCTTGTAAGCTACGCCAAAAGTGCGACGTAAATCTTGAATCTCTGTCCGAAGTGATACTGACTGGTACACCGTGCAATCTGACAATCTGCCGGAGATACATCTCCGCTAGCTGAGCCGTCGACTGACCAACTCTGAACGGAAGAAAGTGAGCCACCTTCGTGAGCCTGTCTATGACAACCCAAATAGCATCTCTGCCAGCCGGGGATCTAGGCAATCCAGTCACAAAATCTATGGTTATATGCTCCCATTTCTACTCGGGAATCGGCAATGGTTGAAGTAGTCCAGCTGGTCTCTGATGTTCAGCCTTAACTTGTTGGCAGACTAAACAACGAGAGACAAACCGGGCTATCTCTCTCTTCATGCCATTCCACCAAAAGTACTGGCGGATATCACGGTACATCTTCGTACCACCGGGATGAATTGAATACTGTAAACTGTGGGACTCTGCCATGATCTCCTGTCTGATATCTCCACTGGGTACACAAAGACGCTTACCATGTCGAAGTGTACCGTCTTCATGAATGCATAACTCTGGTCTTCGTCCTGCCTCACACTCTGCTCTGAGTCGCTAAAGCTTGGAATCTGCTGACTGCGCCATCCGGATCCTCTCGACTATAGTGGACTGAACTTGCATGCTGGCCATCAATGCCACACTGGAAGGGAGGACAACTTCTATTTCCATCTTCTGAAGATCGGCCAACAGCTCTGGTTGCACTGTTAGGAAATAAACTCCAGCTCTCCTGCTCAATGCATCTGCAACAACGTTGGCCTTCCCAGGATGATACTGCAGGTTGACATCATAATCCACAAGTAGCTCCAGCCACCTCCTCTGACGCATGTTGAGATCCTTCTGGGTGAAAACATACTTCAGGCTCTTGTGGTCGGTAAAACTTTCTACCCTATTTCCGTACAAGTAGTGCCTCCACAACTTAAGTGCAAACACTACTGCTGCCAGCTCCAAGTCATGGGTTGGGTAATTCCTCTCATGATCACGAAGTTATCGTGACGTATAAGCTATTACCTTCCCATGCTGCATCAGAATACATCCTAATCCTCTGCCCGAAGCATCACAATACACCGAGAACCCTCCGGTTCCATCTGAAAGCGTGAGAATAGGAGCCGTCATCAAGCTTCGCTTCAACCTCTTAAAAGAATCCTGGCACTCTGCTATCCAAGCAAACTGTACATCCTTGCGGGTCAACTGGGTCAATGGTGCTAAAATTTGAGCAAAGTCAGAAACAAATCGTCGGTAGTAACCGGCCAATCCAAGAAAACTATGGACTTCTGCAACTGTGATGGGCACTGGCCACGACTTAATGGCCACGATCTTCTGGAGGTCCACTTCTACCCCTCCTCTGGTGATGAGATGACCCAAGTACGAAATGCGATCGAGCCAGAACTCGTATTTACTGAACTTGGCATTCAACTGGTGCTCTCGAAGAATCTGGAGGACAATTCTGAGATGATGCTCATGCTCCGCCTCACTCTTACTGTAGACCAGGATGTTGTCTAGGAACACAATCACGAACTGATCCAAATAAGGCATGAAGATACGATTCATGAGGTCCATGAATACAGCCGACGCATTGGTTGCTCCAAATGGCATCACAAGGAACTCCCAATGCCCATATCTCGATCTAAAAGCTGTCTTCAGAATGTTCTGCTCTCTGACTCTGATCTGATGATATCCTGAGCACAAGTCGATCTTCGAGAACACGGCTGCCCCTTTGAGTTGATCAAACAAGTCATCTATCCTCGGAAGAGGGTATCTGTTCTTGATTGTCACCGAGTTCAAGGTACGATAATCAACACACAATCTGGACGTACCATCTTTTTTTTTCATAAGAAGCATCGGGACTCCCTAAGGCGATCCACTAGCACGAATGAATCCCTTGGTTCTGAGTTCTTCAATCATCTTGTACAATATCTCTAGCTCTGACGGCGCCATCCTGTAGACTCTCTCTGACACTGGGACTGTCCCGAGAATCAAGTCGATGGTAAACTCGATCTCTCGCTCTGGCGGCATCCCTGGAAGCTTTTCGACTATCCGAGGTAACTGTACTACTGCTACTGCCATCCGTAATACTGGAGGAGAAGGTTTAACTTTACCTCGGGAGAAAGAAAACTCTGGCTCTTCGGGAATGCTAAAAACAACCCTGCCAATGTGGTAGTCTATCCTAGCATACTGGTCCCTCAACCAATCTATCCCTAAGACCACATCATAATCGGCCATCGGAAACTCTATCAATCTAGCGAGAAATTCTCTACCGCTAACTACGATTCGACACAAGGAAAACACTCTATCTACTCCCACAAGTCCGTTACCAGTAAGTATATTGAGCCTTACTGATAATGACTCGGGCTCCAGTCCTACCCGTGTCGCGAAACGTACAGACATAAATGAATGCGAGGCACCAGAATCAAATAATACTGAAGCTGGAAAGGTGTTGACGAGAATAGTACCTGCCACCACCTCACCTGGTGCTACTCCTTCCTCTCCCATGGTCAAAGCTAGCACTTGACCATGCCCTCTGGGTGTGGGTCCCCTCTGCTAAAAATTTCTCTGCCTGCTCTGGATCAGGGCTTGGGCTTGGGCATACTGCTGCGGTCTTTGCTGCTGGAATGCCTGGGCCTGCATCGGCAATGGCCTCAAGAACGGGTACTGCAGCTGCTGCTGCTGCTGGAGTGGTACTGGTCCTCTAACTGAAGGACTAGAGAAGGCCGATGAACTCTCCATGTTCGGGCAGTTCCCAACCCTGTGGTCCGGGGCACCACAAACCAAGCACAAACCCTGTGCTCTGCGACACTCTGATACCACATGCCCTGGCTTCCCGCAGTGTGTACATCCTACGGCGGAAGAATGCTTCTGCTTCTGCTGCTGAGGGTACGTCGGGGTAGAATGCTGAACCGACGTCACTGAGATCGCCCGCCTCGGAGCTCCAATGGTCAAAGCCCTGGCTGCCGAGGCTGGTACTGATGACAGATTCATCTGGCCGTGAGATCGCTTCCGACCTCCGGTCCTATCCACGATCCTGTGGGAGGTATACTCATGCCTCCGGGCTGCTCTCAACACTGCATCAAAAGTCTGATGCTCAAACTGCTCTACCGCCAATAAAATCTCTAGGTGGAGCCCCTGCTGGAACCGCTTGGCTCTATTGAATTCGGTCGCCACCAAGGTAGGAGCAAACCGACTAAGCCTGGAGAACTCGGCCGCATATCCATCGACCGTCCTGTCCATCTGCTTCAGATTTGTGAACCTCGTTTGTAGATCATACCGAGCTACAGCATCAAAATACTTGGTCTGAAATCTCTTCCTGAATACTGCCCATGAAATAGGGGCCACTAATCCATCGGCCTGCACTGTCTACCAGCTGCGGGCAAGATCCAATAACTGTAGGCGTACCACGGCCACCTTCTCGTTCTCTGAAGTCCTGGCTGCTTCTAGAATTACCTCTGTGTCCTGAAGCCATGCATCTACAGCGATCGTATCTTCACTACCGTCGAAGAAGGGAGGGTTCAAGCGCTTGAAGCTGTTGGCCGCGCTATTACCCTGATGACCTCCTCTGGTCAAAGCGTTTGCCACCGCCTGGTGTAAGGCATCTCCTCGTCGATCCTGGGAGGCTAATAGTGACATGATGAGACCCACCAAAGTGCCATCATCAGGATCTGCAGGCTGGACAGGCTGAACTGGTGGCTCTCCTCCAGTAGGCATGACTCTGGAGGCTACTCCTGAATGCTGGGCTTGATCTCCAGGTTGCTGCTGGTCCGCAGGAGGTGCTCCGCCTTGCTGATCGGCAGGTCCAGAAATAATGTCGCTGAAGAAGACGACATAGGGAGCAATAAGGAAGGACCAGGACAGATCAAAGATGCAAGCATATGATCAGGTCAAGATTCTCAGGGATTGGAAGATACGAGCAGAGATCAAGGACGAGTACTGATTGAGACATCTATTCGGTAAACCCTCATATATCTTGATTTACAAGACCTGCATGGGCCACCACTAAAACCATGTAATGCCCCAGAACCGAAATACTGGAGAGCGGGGGCGTACATAGCCAGCTACGCATATTGAAGTACAATCCACTTCGCTACACGGTCACGGCTGTCTAGATACATGAGGGTTTAACTACAAGCCAACAGTCTCCTATGGTCATGAACAAGCCTATTGTCTCAATCACAAGCAAGTAGTAACAGTTACAAGATGTCAGAGCACCAAATATACAATAGTAAGGCGTCCCATACATTACATATTCGGATGATCATGAAGCTAGTCGTACAAAATGTCAAGACTAGCAAGAGTTTTAGTCAATACATGATCAATCCTAGGATTTGTCAATCATGTTACAGCCCGTAGGCGGACAGTAAATAAAGGTGCAATACGAGCTAACACGTGCTCGCCGGCTAAACGCCTCAAAAGAATAATTTTACAATAAAGTGGGAGGACAAAAAGAAATCCACTCGTTGCCAGGGTTACGCCTGGTGGTCACCATCTGGCTGGAAGACAGGTGGATCCTCTGGTGCTGCTCCGATATCTGGCCACACAAAACCAGCTAGATCAGACCCCAGAAAGAGCAAGTGCCACAAAGGAGGCTTCACTTAGAAACTAAAACCAACATATCACAATAGAATATTAAAGATAAATAATAAATAAGAACTGATAATAATAGAGATAACAACAGTAAACTGAGTACGAAGAAACCTGTCACTCTCCGTTCCCAGAATGCGTATTTTAATACGTATATTGCCTGAATGTATTTATTTAGCATTTATCATGTAGTATCCTGTATTTAAATTTTAATAACTTCGTGTTAATTAATTATCTGCATTTTATTTTCCGCACTTTATTTTTCTGCAATTCTATTACCTGCTCTTTAAATTTTCATGTTAATTAATTAGCTGCTCTTTAATTTTCATGATAATTTATTTCTGCAATTTTGTTTCCGTACTTTATTTTCTGTATTTTATTTCCTGCTTTAGTCTTACTTTCGGGTTAGCCTTGTTGGACCCATTGGACCCGGCCCAACTCCCACCTACCACCCCTTCCATATTTAAGTCACCCTCTCCCTTCTCTCTCCTCATTTACTTTACTTCTTCACCATTACTCTTCTTCTTCTTCTTCATTACTCTCTCCACCTACCAAACCGTAGGCAAGTGCCAACTTGCTTCTTGATGGATCCCCATTATTATTATTCCATCATCCTCCTTATTTGATTCTAAGTCTTTTTAGTACTTAGCATTTTCAATTTCCATGGCTAATTTGTTGTAGATCTAAGTTTGTTACATTTTTCGGGTTTCTTAGGTTTTGATCTAGTAAACTTTGATATCTTCAAGTTTTGATGGTTCCATGTTGTAGAGAATTTCGTTCTACCCAATTTTGACCTAAGGAAGTTCGAATTTGGACTCTGGATGAAGGTTTTATGGAACTTTGAAGCTTGGGTTTATGGTGTTCTTCTTCTCTGAAACTTGGAGAAGAAGAACAGTACTTGACTTGACCGCATGAATAATTCATGCGGCAAGTGATTCCCAGCCGCATGGGTTGTTTCCTTCTCAGCCGCATGGAAAGTTTCTACCCGGCCGCATGAGACTCATTTGAGCCCAGCCGCATAGGAAATTCATCCTAGCCGCATGGACTTTCCCCACTTAACCGCATATGCGCCCCCGTCTTTCCTGACCGCATGGATTTCTCTCCAAATCCAGCCGCATGAACCAGACTCACTCGCTGGCCGCATGAGGTCCTGAACTTTATAGCCGCATGGACTTTCCTCCCCCGCCAGCCGCATAAGTAATCTCCTTGACCCGGCCACATGGGGTTCGACTTGGTTGAGCCGCATGGACTCATTCCCGCCAGCCGCATGAGTATCCTTCCCGCTGACCGCATGTGTCTTGCCTTTTTCGGCCGCATGAGCCCAATTCATCCTAGCCGCATGGAACACCCTTTCTGCTTGCCGCATGAAAGCTAGTCCCACTCGCCAGCCGCATAGGTTCCTGCCTCTTCAGCAGCATGCGCCTCTACCCCCTGAGCCGCATGAACCCGACTCTTTTCCTTGCTGCATAAGATTCATCCTGGCCGCATTAGACTTAGCCGCATGACTATTCTATAGCCCTGAATATTGATATTTTATTAGATATTTTACGTCCATTTTATATCCTTACGCCTTTTTGCATAAACTTGATATAATCATGATATGCTAGTAATTCTGTTAATTATAGATTGTGACGTGGGATGTACCATGTGTCATGAATTGAGTTATAGATACCCGGATTGACTGGAATTAAACCCTGAGGGTTGTAGACTCGACCCCACTGAATACTAGTTGACTTTCATGCCTTGATACCATTGATAATAATTGTTAGCTTGACTAAAATTGATCATGCGTTCCTAGTTGGAACTAAAGAGACTGGCTAGTCGTCTTATTGAATTGAACGAATGAGACACGTTCATATAATGAACTATTGTAATCGACTGGCTAATCTCGAATATTGGCATACAGGCACATGCAGGCTTCAAATTATTTATTTAATTATTTAGTTATTTTTCTACAAAAGAAGTATGTGTACTTTATGGTCAAGGCATGATTACCGTGGTTAGATTTGATTGTTGCATTACGCTATGTAGGACCTGCAACCTAACCGCACTGGTATCGTTGTAGAGTTGTGCATATCGTACCCCGTACGAAAGTACTCATTTGAATGACCATGATCCACGGCATGGGATTTCACTCAACGTAGGGACTATTAAGTTAAATAAAATAATGATTGCATGGAGAGAATGGATTCCCGAATTCTTACATGGCAGCCCCCTTGGAACGAGTAGTACCCGACGGGCCGGCTGGTTCCCACAGATACTGTAGATCTGCCACACGGGCAGGAACACAATATCTGCTTTTATTATTATTGTATATTGTATATTGACGAGCGTCCTGCTAGGACTCGTCTAATTCATGCATGGGCCAATTGATTGACTGGATAGACTAGCCTTGCTTGCACATAGTAAGAACTGAGGAATCCCTAATTGCATTATTCCAGGATAACTTGGTACTCACAATAGCAAGCCGTAGTAGTTGATTGGCCGTTTAAGATGATTTGTTTGTGTACTGTACCTACTCTGTTACCTAACTGGGATGATCAGAATGTCAGGACATGACGGGCCAACTTCTGTCCTTGTTTGGTTGGGAGGTTGGTCCGAAGTGTCTTGATGTGATGTGAGTCCTAGTAGCAAGCAGAGATCTATTATTATATTCTCTTACTTACTGGTTTAATCCTTCATATCGTCCTTCCTTGAGGTACTTGCTATTAGAGGTCTAACCTCTCTGGTTTTGCATGGCCAGATTTAGAGCCGGTTCCCGAGGATCCAGCTTACTTCTACCTCCAAGATGGTCAACACTAGAAGGATGATCGCAGGAGGACTCGAGTGGGTTTTCTTACTTCCCCGCTCGTTTTGTTAAATACTTTATACCTTGCCGTTTGGCACCGACATGTTAGTCGGATCGTCTTGTACTTACTTTTGCATAATTGTAACTAAGTCAGGCTGCAGCTGATAACAATTGTGTATACTTTTGCTACATCAATCTGGCTATATTTTGTAAAGCCAGATATCAAGAACATTTTGACAAAGCGTTTGGGACGCCTTGCTGCTTTATCTTACATGTTCTCTATTTCAGTTCCTTGTTTAAATGATTGAGACAATAGATGTGAAGTGACCATAGTAGGACTTTTATGTAGTATGCACCCCCTCGTCTGGTTAGACAGCATTGATCGTATTATACGGTATTCATCTACCCGTAATACGTAGCTGGCTGAGTCATTCCCCCGCTCTCCAGTATTCTGGTTCTGGGGCGTGACAAGGTTTTAGTGGTGGCCCATGCAGGTCTGGTTTCAGACTTGTGGGGTGTTTTGATTTATAGGATGTCTCAATCATATATGTTCCCCCTTGATCTCATGATTCGTTGTTCTCAACCCTTGCTTGACATTCCAGTATCCTTTGACTTCATTGATCCTTCATGTCCGATCGTTTGATTGTTCTCTTGTCCCTCTTCTTAGGGGCACCTCGTCCGCACCTGTTAGAGCTGGACAGCAACAACATGGACAGCAGCATGGACAACCTGACCATGTTGGTCAGCAACAAGAGCCGGTACTAACTCAAGAGACTATCCAGGAAGAAGTGATAGTAGAACCAGCGATTGGACTGCAGTATCCGGATGTTCCACCCCCACCAACAGTTCCACCTACCCAAGTGGACACACCAGCCCTTCTAGAGATTATGAGAGGGATGATGGCCACTCAGCAACACCAGATGTTAGTTCAGCAGCGCATGCACGCTCAGTTGCAAGAGCAGAATGTACTACTCAACCAAGGATTACAGACGGCATTGGAAAGAGGAGTGAGGACTGATTCAGGAGCATCAGCCAGGTTTTGCAAGTACAACCCCCGCCGTTTCAAGGGCACGGAGGATGCCATCTCAGCAGATGCATGGCTTAAGGATATCGAGGCTATCCTGACAGCCGCTAAGGTGCCGGCCGAAGAGCGTGTGGATCTGGTGAAGTTGTTACTTCAGGATCTCGCACGTGATTGGTGGGAAGCAGAGGAAGTAGGCATCAGACGTCCTGTTGCATAGGACGATTTTACAGCAAGATTCAAGACGAAGTATTATGGAGTTGTGGCGCAGTTTGAGCTACAACAGAAGTTTATCAACCTCAGACAGGCTGGCAAGACTGTAGATGCTTATACAGCGGAGTTCTGCAGATTGAGTAGGTTTGCCCCAGAGATGGTAGCAACGGAACGCCAGAGGGCGATGAGGTTCCAGCAAGGGTTTCATCTTGAGCTCTTGCAATTGATAGAGGGGCACAATTACCAAACTTTTGATGAAGTATTGACGGCGACTCGAAGGCATGAGATCACCATTCAGAGGCTTGCAGTAAGGACTGGGGGTCAGAAGAGATCCCACAGTCAGATTGAAGGAGGAGGGGGAGCAGCGCCCCGAACAACAGCACCATCCACTGGCATTCGTATCCACGATATGGCGATACGAGGGCCAGCACCACCCAGGCAGCAGCAACAACAACAGAGGAAGAACCAGCAACCCCCGGCGGGCTGCACTTATTGTGGGAAGATGGGGCACACTAGAGATGTGTGTCGGACATTGAACGGACTGTGTCTGATATGTGGAAATCCAGATCATCGGGTTACCACATGTTCCATGAATTCGAGGGCAGGAGGACCAGGGCAGCAGTTTCCTGCTCTGCCAGCACCAGGGGCAGGACAGTATCGAGGACCAGCATTGGCAGTGAGGCCGTTGGCGCAGCGTCCGTTAGTATCACAGGCTCAGATGTTTCGGCAGCAGGGGCCGCCGATGCAGCAACACCAGCATAGACCACCCCAGCATCATCAAGGCAGGGGCCAGCAGCAGTACCAGGCTAGGCCACGGCATGGAAATCGGCAAGGAGGTCGAGGGCAGGCATTCACACTGTCCTTGGAAGAGGCATTGGCATCAGGAGATGTTGTGGCAGGTAACATTCTCGTCGCCTCATATCCCGCAGTAGCATTGTTTGATTCGGGAGCATCCCATTCATTTATATCTGCACAATTTGCGACACGACTAGGAGTGGAGTTCGAGGCATTGCCAGGGAGGTTGAATATACTCACTGGTAATGGGCTCGTGGGAGTTAGTAGAGTTAGTTTAGCATGTAGTGTCGTGGTGTGCGGGCATCCTTTACCCGCCCGGTTGATAGAATTTCCTGTTGGAAATTTCGACGTTATCTTAGGCATGGACTGGCTGAAAGACAGTCATGCGACAATAGATTGTCGTAGTGGAAGTGTATCTTTTGATATTCCAGGCATGGAGAGGTTCACCTTGGTCAGGTCAGAGGCAACTCAGCAAGAGCAGGGAGTAGTAACAACAATGGAAGAAGTTCAGATTCCGAAGGTAGTTGAAGAATTTCTAGACGTATTTTCCGAAGAACTTCCAGGTCTACCACCAGTTAGAGATATTGAGTTCAGTATAGAATTGGCACCAGGAACTAAACCAATATCAGATCGGGTTTACAGAATGGCGGATTCAGAGCAGGCCAAGGTGTATCAGCACATAGAGGAATTGAAGGAGAAGAAGTTTATCCAAACTAGCGTGTCACCATGGGCAGCACCAGTGGTACTTGTAGGGAAGAAGGATGGATCATCCAGATTATGCATTGACTACATGAAGCTAAATACGGCAACAGTAAAGAACAAGTACCCATTACCCAGGATTGACGACTTATTTGATCAGTTGAGCAAGGCTAGAGTTTTCTCCAAGATAGATCTTCGTTCAGGGTATCATCAGGTGAGGGTTCGGAAGGAAGACATTCCCAAGACAGCATTCAGGTCGAAGTATGGGCATTATGAGTTTTTAGTAATACCGTTTGGTTTGACCAATGCTCCAGCTATCTTCATGGATTTGATGAATCGCATCTTTATGCCGTATTTAGATCAGTTTGTCGTAGTATTTCTCGACGACATTCTTGTGTACTCTGCTAGTGAAGAGGAGCATGAAGACCACCTCCGGAAAGTGTTGCAGGTTCTGAGAGAGAACCAGTTGTACGCCAAGCTCAGCAAGTGTGAGTTCTGGATGGACCATATTTCATTTTTGGGTCATATTGTATCAGGAACTGGAGTAGCAGTGGATCCCAAGAAGGTAGAAGCAGTGAAGAGTTGGCCAGTACCCAAGACCGTAGCTGATGTACGGAGTTTCTTGGGATTGGCGGGATATTACAGAAGGTTTGTGTCAGACTTTGCAAGGCTTTCAGCACCCATGACCCGCTTGACACGGAAGGATGTACCATTCGTTTGGTCTGTAGAATGCCAGGCCTCATTTGAAAATCTGAAGCAGAAGTTGATATCAGCGCCCATTCTTACGTTGCCAGTTGGACCTGGAGGTTTTATCGTATATTGTGATGCGTCAGGTAAAGGACTTGGATGTGTCCTCATACAGCATGGAAAGGTGATAGCATATGCATCTAGGCAGCTTCGGGACCACGAGAAGAATTATCCAACTCATGATCTGGAATTGGCGGCAGTAGTGTTTGCTTTGAAGCTATGGAGGCATTACTTATATGGTGACCGAGTGGAGATATACACAGATCACAAAAGTCTGAAGTACATCTTTACCCAGAAGGAACTGAACATGAGGCAGAGAAGATGGTTGGAGTTGATCAAGGATTATGACGTGGAGCTTCAGTATCATCCAGGCAAGGCTAATGTGGTAGCAGACGCTCTCAGCAGAAGAGACGACGCATTTATGTTGACAACGCAGAAGCATATCTTAGAAGACCTTCAGGAAATGGGCATCGAGGTTGTACTTTCTAGTGATATAGGAATTCTGGCTAGTCTACAAGTTCAATCCGACTTGGTAGACAGGATCAAGGCAGCTCAGGCACAGGACCCAAGGATTCAGAAGCTTAGGACAGAATGTGAGTCAGGACTCAGAAAGGAGATACAAATCCATGAAGATGGTACACTTAGGTTTGGGTCACGCCTATGTGTTCCTAGTGGAGATATCAGACAGGAGGTTATGGCAGAAGCTCACAGTTCTCAATATTCTATTCACCCTGGAGGGACCAAGATGTACCAAGATATCAAGCAGCACTTCTGGTGGAACGGGATGAAGAGGGAGATAGCTAGGTTTGTTTCCCGTTGCTTGATATGTCAGCAAGTAAAGGCAGAACAACAGAGGCCAGCTGGATTATTGCAACCGCTTCCTATTCCGGAATGGAAATGGGAACATATTACAATGGACTTTGTGACCGGTTTACCGAGATCACCAAGTGGTAAAGATGCTATTTGGGTGATAGTGGATCGGCTTACAAAGGTAGCACATTTTCTTCCTTTCAGAGTAGGGCAATCTACAGAAAAGTTGGCAGAGTTATATGTGCAACAGATAGTCAGGCAGCATGGAGTCCCTGTCAGTATTGTGTCGGATCGAGATACCCGCTTTACATCGCATTTTTGGAAGAGCTTGCATCATAGTCTGGGTACCAAGTTAAGGTTTAGCATGGCTTACCATCCGCAGACGGATGGGCAATCAGAAAGAACGATTCAGACTTTAGAAGACATGTTGCGAGCTTGTACTCTAGATTTTGGAGGGTCTTGGGAGAGTCACCTTCACTTGGTCGAGTTCTCATACAACAATAGTTATCAAGCCAGTATCCAGATGGCGCCATTCGAAGCACTATATGGTAAGAAGTGTAGATCGCCGCTAGCATGGGATGATATCGGGGAGAGGAAGATGTTAGGCCCAGAAATGATTGTTCAGACAGTTGAATTAGTCAAAGGAATTAGAGAGCGACTTCGAGTTGCACAGGATCGGCATCGTCATTGGGCAGACCAGCATCGTAGGCCGCTAGAGTTTTCTGTTGGGGACCACGTGTTCTTGAGGATCTCACCTACCCGTGGGGTCATTAGGTTTGGCGTTCGCGGGAAGTTGAGTCCACGGTACGTGGGCCCATTTGTTATTCTTGAGAGGATAGGCGATGTTGCTTATCGTTTATCACTCCTACCTTCGTTACGAGAGGTGCATGACGTATTTCATGTATCTCAATTACGTAGGTATGTATCGGACCCAAGCCATGTCCTCGATCACTCTGAGCTGGTTGCTGGTACCAACCTGTCTTACGAGGAACAGCCTGTGTCCATTTTAGACCGAAGAGAGAAGATACTCAAGAACCGTACAATTAGTCTTGTCCGAGTTGCTTGGGGTCATCACTCCTTGGGAGAGTCAACGTGGGAACGTGAGGATGATATCCGATCACGGTATCCACACCTATTTGACTCACAAGGTATATCTTTTTCTGTATACCTTGATTGTCTTGATTCCTCATGCTTATCACCTTATGGGTAGAATTGCTTGATATCGTAGATTGATGGGTTTACATATATGTTACTTGCTATGGATATTGTAAAAGGATTGCTTCATTGAATTGCTTGCACTTAGATTAGTTTAGCCCCGATGTTTCTATCCTGCTTGGATTTGAAATTCCGAGGACGGAATTTTTCTAAGGAGGGTAGAGATGTCACTCTCCGTTCCCAGAATGCGTATTTTAATACGTATATTGCCTGAATGTATTTATTTAGCATTTATCATGTAGTATCCTGTATTTAAATTTTAATAACTTCGTGTTAATTAATTATCTGCATTTTATTTTCCGTACTTTATTTTTCTGCAATTCTATTACCTGCTCTTTAAATTTTCATGTTAATTAATTAGCTGCTCTTTAATTTTCATGATAATTTATTTCTGCAATTTTGTTTCCGTACTTTATTTCCTGTATTTTATTTCCTGCTTTAGTCTTACTTTCGGGTTAGCCTTGTTGGACCCATTGGACCCGGCCCAACTCCCACCTACCACCCCTTCCATATTTAAGTCACCCTCTCCCTTCTCTCTCCTCATTTACTTTACTTCTTCACCATTACTCCTCTTCTTCTTCTTCATTACTCTCTCCACCTACCAAATCGTATGCAAGTGCCAATTTGCTTCTTGATGGATCCCCATTATTATTATTCCATCATCCTCCTTATTTGATTCTAAGTCTTTTTAGTACTTAGCATTTTCAATTTCCATGGCTAATTTGTTGTAGATCTAAGTTTGTTACATTTTTCGGGTTTCTTAGGTTTTGATCTAGTAAACTTTGATATCTTCAAGTTTTGATGGTTTCATGTTGTAGAGAATTTCGTTCTACCCAATTTTGACCTAAGGAAGTTCGAATTTGGACTCTGGATGAAGGTTTTATGGAACTTTGAAGCTTGGGTTTATGGTGTTCTTCTTCTCTGAAACTTGGAGAAGAAGAACAGTACTTGACTTGACCGCATGAATAATTCATGCGGCAAGTGATTCCCAGCCGCATGGGTTGTTTCCTTCTCAGCCGCATGGAAAGTTTCTACCCGGCCGCATGAGACTCATTTGAGCCCAGCCGCATAGGGAATTCATCCTAGCCGCATGGACTTTCCCCACTTAACCGCATATGCGCCCCCGTCTTTCCTGACCGCATGGATTTCTCTCCAAATCCAGCCGCATGAACCAGACTCACTCGCTGGCCGCACGAGGTCCTGAACTTTATAGCCGCATGGACTTTCCTCCACCGCCAGCCGCATAAGCAATCTCCTTGACCCGGCCGCATGGGGTTCGACTTGGTTGAGCCGCATGGACTCATTCCCGCCAGCCGCATGAGTATCCTTCCCGCTGACCGCATGTGTCTTGCCTTTTTAGGCCGCATGAGCCCAATTCATCCTAGCCGCATAGAACACCCTTTCTGCTTGCCGCATGAAAGCTAGTCCCACTCGCCAGCCGCATAGGTTCCTGCCTCTTCAGCAGCATGCGCCTCTACCCCCTGAGCCGCATGAACCCGACTCTTTTCCTTGCTGCATAAGATTCATCCTGGCCGCATTAGACTTAGCCGCATGACTATTCTATAGCCCTGAATATTGATATTTTATTAGATATTTTACGTCCATTTTATATCCTTACGCCTTTTTGCATAAACTTGATATAATCATGATATGCTAGTAATTCTGTTAATTATAGATTATGACGTGGGATGTACCATGTGTCATGAATTGAGTTATAGATACCCGGATTGACTGGAATTAAACCCTGAGGGTTGTAGACTCGACCCCACTGAATACTAGTTGACTTTCATGCCTTGATACCATTGATAATAATTGTTAGCTTGACTAAAATTGATCATGCGTTCCTAGTTGGAACTAAAGAGACTGGCTAGTCGTCTTATTGAATTGAACGAATGAGACACGTTCATATAATGAACTATTGTAATCGACTGGCTAATCTCGAATATTGGCATACAGGCACATGCAGGCTTCAAATTATTTATTTAATTATTTAGTTATTTTTCTACAAAAGAAGTATGTGTACTTTATGGTCAAGGCATGATTACCGTGGTTAGATTTGATTGTTGCATTACGCTATGTAGGACCTGCAACCTAACCGCACTGGTATCGTTGTAGAGTTGTGCATATCGTACCCCGTACGAAAGTACTCATTTGAATGACCATGATCCACGGCATGGGATTTCACTCAACGTAGGGACTATTAAGTTAAATAAAATAATGATTGCATGGAGAGAATGGATTCCTGAATTCTTACATGGCAGCCCCCTTGGAACGAGTAGTACCCGACGGGCCGGCTGGTTCCCACAGATACTGTAGATCTGCCACACGGGCAGGAACACAGTATCTGCTTTTATTATTATTGTATATTGTATATTGACGAGCGTCCTGCTAGGACTCGTCTAATTCATGCATGGGCCAATTGATTGACTGGATAGACTAGCCTTGCTTGCACATAGTAAGAACTGAGGAATCCCTAATTGCATTATTCCAGGATAACTTGGTACTCACAATAGCAAGCCGTAGTAGTTGATTGGCCGTTTAAGATGATTTGTTTGTGTACTGTACCTACTCTGTTACCTAACTGGGATGATCAGAATGTCAGGACATGACGGGCCAACTTCTGTCCTTGTTTGGTTGGGAGGTTGGTCCGAAGTGTCTTGATGTGATGTGAGTCCTAGTAGCAAGCAGAGATCTATTATTATATTCTCTTACTTACTGGTTTAATCCTTCATATCGTCCTTCCTTGAGGTACTTGCTATTAGAGGTCTAACCTCTCTGGTTTTGCATGGCCAGATTTAGAGCCGGTTCCCGAGGATCCAGCTTACTTCTACCTCCAAGATGGTCAACACTAGAAGGATGATCGCAGGAGGACTCGAGTGGGTTTTCTTACTTCCCCGCTCGTTTTGTTAAATACTTTATACCTTGCCGTTTGGCACCGACATGTTAGTCGGATCGTCTTGTACTTACTTTTGCATAATTGTAACTAAGTCAGGCTGCAGCTGATAACAATTGTGTATACTTTTGCTACATCAATCTGGCTATATTTTGTAAAGCCAGATATCAAGAACATTTTGACAAAGCGTTTGGGACGCCTTGCTGCTTTATCTTACATGTTCTCTATTTCAGTTCCTTGTTTAAATGATTGAGACAATAGATGTGAAGTGACCATAGTAGGACTTTTATGTAGTATGCACCCCCTCGTCTGGTTAGACAGCATTGATCGTATTATACGGTATTCATCTACCCGTAATACGTAGCTGGCTGAGTCATTCCCCCGCTCTCCAGTATTCTGGTTCTGGGGCGTGACAAAACCATTCAAGTAGCCAGGTCACAACCCTTAAACCAAACAAGGACCTGGATTGCAGCCCTTCACCTGAATAGAAATACGTCTCAAATACTATTGGTACAGTGAAGACAATAAACGAAGAGAGGACACAGAACTGCTCTGGGAGCCAGGTTACAACCCTTAAACCAAACAAGGATCGGGGTTGTAACCCTTCGCCTGAATAGAACTGGACCCCTGATCTTTATTGCTAAGGCCATCATAATTAATCATGGTATTAAGGTAAGGTAAAACATGACGAACATGGCATGGGGTTGCAATAAGACAATAAACGAAGAGAGGACACAGAACTGCTCCGGAAGCCAGGTTACAACCCTTAAACCAAATAAGGACCGGGGTTGTAACCCTTCGCCTGAACAGAACTGGACCCCTGATCGTTATTGTTAAGACAAGCATCAATAATTATGCCATGTCACAATCTTGCACAGGATTAGGACAAGACTAAGCTGGAATAAACTCCATCCAATCAATCACGGCCAATCAAGAGTACGGCTTGATACTTTTAACTAACTAGGATTATCACAGGCCTAGTTACTAGCAAGATGCAATGAGATTATCCCAACAGCCACAAGCCCTGTAGACCATCCGGTTATCCGGGTCGAATGTCCATTATGAAGAATGCAACACGTGACTGTGTGCTAAAAATGTGCCCTACTCGTCGGTAGGCTACAAGTCCACTTAATGCGCCCAGATAACGGGATTGTCTATAGCTGGGAATCTCTTCATGTCTACTGAATTATTCTAGTTTATTAGCCTTAGTCAATTACTGTAGGTATCCCTGACCGTGGTACTCAGGGATCCCTATCCTAGACATGATACAACAGTACTGGTTTATTTGTACAAACACAATCGCCTACGGTGTCCAAATCTTTCATACTTGTCAAGTCAGGCTAGCTGTCGTAACAGCATGTCGAGATATATCATGTCAGTTTACTTTTCAAGAGTGCGCCACAGCGGGCCGCTATCTTGTTCTATTCTTACATTATCATGAATGAGAAAAACTTGCATAAAATAACTAATAATATATTCTTGAAGCCAAGGAAAATATCTACAACTTTCATGTTGGAAGTTGGAAAAAATTATGGCCACAATTCAGCCAAACAGGACTTAAAACGTCCAAAAACAGGCAAAATAGGCACTATGCGGCACTATTCAGCACTATGCGGCACTCCCATATGCGGCTGGACACTATGCGACACTATGCAGCACCCTTATGCAGCTGGACACTATACGGTACTATGCAGCACCCTCATGCGGCTGGATACTATGCAGTACTATGCAGCACCCTTATGCGGCTGGACACTATGCGGTACTATGCAGCACCCTCATGCGACTGGACACTATACGGTACTATGCAGCACCCTCATACGGCGGGGCACTATGCGGCACCCTTATGCGGCTGGATACTATACGGTACTATGCAGCACCCTTATGCGGCTGGACACTATACGGTACTATGCAGCACCCTTATGCGGCTGGACACTATGCAGCACCCATATGCGGTTGGGCACTATGCAGTACCCTTATGCGGCTGGACACTATGCAGCATTCTTATGCGGCTGGGCACTATGCGGCACTATGCAGCATCCTTATACGGCTGGACACTATGCGGCACTATGCAGCATCCTTATGCGGCTGGACACTATGCAGCACCCTTATGCGGCTGGACACTATGCGGTACTATGCAGCACCCTTTTGCGGTTGGACACTATGCAGCACCCTTATGCGGCTGGACACTATGCAGCACTATTCATCGTCCCTGCCAAAATCAGCACAGATGAACATAGAAATGGCTAAAAATGCTTTTGACCATAACTTCCTCAAAACAAGTCAAAATTCAACTTTTCAAAGGTCTATTGTGGGTAAAATCGAATTCTCTACAACATGGAACAATCAAAACATAAAAATAATGAAGTTCAATAGATCAAAACCCAAGAAAATTAAAAATAATATAAACCTAGATCTACAAGAAAATATCCATCAAAATGGAAAATGTCAAGTTCTAAAGTATCTTAGAATCAAGTAAGGAAGAGAATGGAACAATAAAACTTGAGATCCATCATGAAGCAAGTTTGCACTTGCCTAATCTCTCTCTCTCTCTCTCTCTCTCTCTCTCTCTCTCTCTCTTCCTGGTAGGTGTAGAAGTAAATGTGGAGAAGAAGAAGTGTAATAAAGAGAGAGAATGTGGAAATGGGTTAATAAAGGATGATGGTGGTGGTAGGTAGGGGTTCTCTCCTTGGTTCATGATGAACCAAGGCAACCCAAGCCTAGCTGAACCAACCCAAAATAAACCGAGCCAAGCCAAGAGATATGCGATACAAGATAAAATACGTACACGTATTCCAAGATACGTAATACGAACTACAGGTATTACATGTACAGCGGTACATATCAAGTTTTCTGGCATGCACATACGTGCACGAACGGCATCGGTGTATATCCATATACAAACGCGGGATCATAACCTACGACAAAGTTATATATAGAATGTTACCGTGCGCGGTAAATACATATGGAGAAAGGGGTCATAATCACGTACTCTACTAACAGTTTTCCCTTAACCCGTTGTTAAACATGTGAGAGATATAAAAACTATCCTAAGTATGGTAGGGATATGAAAGTAATACAACATGTGAAGATTTAACTTGCTACCCCAAGGATCAGCATTTAACATGGTTGGAAATCACAGTTCATTGATGTAACAGTATGTAAAGTTTGTAGAAGTACTTGCCTTTAGCAAAGCAAAGCAGTGATAGAAATGCTATAGAAGCCTGGTGACTCGTCACTGTAGAAATAACACATAAACTTAGTTTTTACACTAAGTTAAACACTAAGACACTAGTGGTGCAACACGACTTTCTGACTGGACACCTAGCCAAATGGTGACTTTAGCATAGGAGACCAATATGGGATGACACAATGCCCAAACTAACTTTCTAGGGTTTTTACACTAGTGTAGGGTGAGGTTCAATACGACTATAACTCAAAACAACACAAAGTATTGCAAGTCGTAACTATTCAATAAATCAAACTGTACACTTTGTTTCAACAATTTTTGAGATAGACAAAATGCCCAATTTTATATAAAATAAAGTACCAAAATAATTCTTGTTAATTATAGAAATTTATATTAATTTTTCTGGAATTTATAAGCCCTCATAGATATTTATTAAAAATCAGCAAACATATGTATCCTGAAAATGAGTTATGTTTTCCTATTTTTATAAAATACCAAAGTTACTTATTAAATGCTGGAAAAATTATAATAAATTAGCTAAATTAACATAGTATTTAAATATAATTTTTCTCAGATTTTTACAACACTTAAAATATATATAAAAATTCAAAAACAGCAAGTAACAATTTCTGAAAAATAATTAATTAATTATTTACTATTTTGTCCATGTATTCGAAATTGAACCGAAGTCCAGATACAGGACCCAGAGCCATGAATCAAGTCCAATATGACTTGTACAGACTCTGAATGTATTATACACGATTGGACCCAAAAACTCATGCTAGGTTTGGACATCAATTGGCCATGATTTATAAAATACAGGAATTTAAATATAAATAATATATTTTAAAGTGGTAAAATATACAAGTCACAAAATTATATAATAAAATAACTTGTAAAATTTTACATAATAATAATTAGCACTAAAATTTGTATTTGAAAATATATACATAATTATACAACAAACACAATTATATATATACATAAATATATAGGAATTTATATATATATATATATATATATATATATATATATATATATATATATATATATATATATATATTTATATATTTATTATAATAAAACTGAAACAAAACAAAACAAATCAAAATAAAACAGGAAAGGGGGGCTCGAACTTGGCCAGGGCAGGGGGTGTTTAGCGCGCTCGGGCTGGCCAGAGGGTCAGCCCGAGTTATTTGTTAGGGAAAGGATTTGGATTTTATTTATTATGGTTTAAGGTTAACGGGTTGTAAACCCGATAGCACAAAACTAAATCCTATAACCCTATAACCTGTTCTTCGTGTCCTGACAGTTAAGGAAACAAAGATACATGAGTCTCGTGTCCGGGTCATTCACGACACGCACAATACGAGTTTGCCGTGTCCAAACTTACCACTAGAGTCGTCGTGTCCAGGCGAATTACATATGTTAAAACGAGACACAGAACGACACGAAAGAGAGCTGACACGTACGTGTCCGACAAGCTGGGGGTTGTGGAGGGTGCTGGACGGCGGAGGAAGCATCGTGGTGGCCGAAAAAGGCGGCGCTGGGTTCGTCTCGACGAGGCGAACTTGGTAGTGGTGGTCGATGGTGGTGGAGGAGGTTGTGACGGCGGTGGTGGCGTGGTGGAGTCCTAGGGTTCCGGTGGGGTCTCGTCGGGGAAGAAGAGGGTCATGGCTTGCTGTGGGGGGGTCGTGGTGGTGTGCTAGGGTTAGGGTTTGGTCTGGGGGTATTTATAGGGAGGAGGAGGTCGGTTTTAGTGGGCTAGGTCGGCCGAAAAAGGCGGGAAAAGGTCGTGGTCGTCGGTCGTCGGGAACAGCTGGTCGGAAGAACGTGGGGAGGAGAGAGAAAGTCGCGGGGGGGGGGGGGGAGGGTAGGGTAGGTTTGCAGCAAGTCCCCCGAAGTTTGGGGACTTTGCAAAATAACCCCAAAGCTATTGGTTTGCAAATATAATTTGCAAACTGAAATTACAACAATTCAGTAAATTACAAATTGGTATTAAATTAATTTAATAATTTACAGAACTTAATTAAAACATTTCAAATAATTGTAAAACTCAATTAAAATATTTTGTAAAATTGCAAACTTACATTTTTAGTAATTAAAACTCATTTAAAATCATTTAAAAATTCTAGAAAATTTTTCAAAAATTATAATAAATTATTTTAAAGCTAAATAGGTCATTAACATCTAATTAACACTAATTAAACCAAATTTGAAAAACAGGGGCTGACAACTCGGTCCGAGTTCGGCCAGAGTTCGGTCCGAGTTCGGTTAGTGAACGTTGCTTTTTGAACTTGGTCTTCCCACAGTTACGGATCCCAACGAGATTTTCTCATAGAGTTCTGCCCGAATTCTGTCAGAATTCTGCCTTTGGAAAAACTATAAATAGAGAAGGATTTCGATCATTTCAATTCACTCATATACCAATTCACTTTCATATCTCTTCTCTATAAGCCTACTACTTCTTTCAAAGTATTCTGAGCTATTCATTTTCAAATCCCAAGCCAGTTACAATCCTCTAGTCGATTTGCCAATACGGTACAGTCTAGAAGTTTCAGAGTGATTGTAATCAGAGGCTTGATTGAAGAAAGTCTCTTCACAATTGAAGTTGGTCGAGTACTTCGGATCAAAGCTCGCGTTGTAGAAGTTGCAAGAACTTCGGATGAAAACTTGTGGTGATTTTCCATAGTAGATTCAACTGGAAGCTAGAGTTCTTCCGACTGGACTAGTCCTCACAAGAGGAAAACCAGTATACATCCTTGTGTTTGCGTTTGCTCTTTACTCTCTACTTTTCATTTACATATCTGTGATATATATATATATATATATATATATATATATATATATATATATATATATATATATATATATATATATATATATATGGAAGCGGATCAAAGGCCCCGCCCGCGGAGCCCCGTCGAAGCCCCGCCCCCCCTGCACCATCGGATCGCGCGGGGCCCGCGTGGGGCCCGCCCCCGCCCGCGCGATCCAACGGCTAAGGGAGGGCGGGGCTTCGGCGGGGCTCCGCGGGCGGGGCTCCCGATCCGCTCCCTATATATATATATATATATATATATATATATATATATATATATATATATATATATATATATATATATATATTATGTTATGTTATCTTGTTACTAATATTTTTAAATAGTTAATTTCTGCTGTCTACTCTATTCACCCCCTCTAGAGTATTGCGCTTTACAACTCGTCCCTATAATCGGTCCTACAAATAAGTGAAATGAAAATAAAAAATTCTCTAATTTTAATGCAAAAGATGTAGCAATAAATGATAGCTTAAATAAAAAATGGGGAAAATAAATCGAATAGAAGTAAGTTGGTATTTTCTCAGCCACGAAGTATACTTTTGTGCTCATTTGGCAAAAACAAAAGTAGTTTCATGCAAAAAAAAATTCTAGTGGATCATTTTTTTTCTCACTTATCCACCCTGGCTCCCCCGCCTAAAAATGAGTGGCAATCAACAAACACAAAAAAAAAAAAAAAAAATTAAAAAATAAAAATAAAAATAGGACGGATACACAGCAGACCCAAAATGTTCCGTATATAACACAATTATAAATGCACCAAACAAAACATTGCTAGTTTCATTACTTCCCATCAATCCATCCCTCAAAATCGTTCGCTCTCCAGCAGCCATGAGCATCCAGTCTTCCTTCTCCGGCGTCGGCCTCCTCCCGTGCCTGGCTCCGGTGCCATCGCCCCGCCGCTCCCGCCACCGGATCCTCGCAAAAGGTGAGAGATCATCACCATTGATTTCCCAAACCCCCCCAAATTTTTTTTTGTTGTTGTTGTTGTTCGGTCCATTTTTACGGGTTTTGGAGTGTTAGGGCTTCTATCACAAATCCTCAATTGAGCCTAGCAGGCCATCTCCAATGGGGGTTTCTATCTCCCCTATTTATATGGTAGAAACCCATTTTAGAAATTTTTTTTTTCTCCCAATGGTGGTTTCTATCCCAATTTCTATTCTAGGTGGCGTTGATGTAGGATGTAGGATTTCTACCAGGGGTTTTTATATGTAGAAACTCTAAGGGTGCGTTTGATTGCAAAGTGGAAAATATGTGGAAAAGAGATAAATTCCACGGAATTATCTTCCTAGGGGAAAAATTCCATGGAATTAAAAAAATTTCTTATGGAAAACTTAATTTGGGTGTTTGATTGTCATTATTTTCCATGGAAAATAACTATTTTCCATGGAAAATGATATTTTCCTACGGGTTGGGCAAGTTTATTTTCCACCATTTTAGAAGAAAGTATGGATAATGATAGTTTTTTGGAAAATAATCCCATGGAAAATATAAGCTATCAAACACTACAATTGGTGGAAAATTTGTGATGGAAATATTTTCCATGGAAAAAAAAGCCTAATCAAACACAGCTTAGAAATTCTCCATCTCTCGTACCAATTAATATTGGACCCCACATCATTAAAACAGGATAGAAACTCCATTTTAGAAATTCCCATTGGATATCTTAGGCCCTCTCCAATAGGGGTTCTATCTTCTCTATTTCTATGGTAGAAACCCATTTTAGAAAAAGATAAGAGATGCATTTTCCTTCCTTTGTGTTTGGTAGCAAGGATGGAAAAGATAAGAGATGCATTTTTCTTTGTTTGGTACGAAAGAAAAAGTGGAAGAAAAGAAAGTAAAAAATATAGGGTTTACCAATTCTACCCTCAACTAAAAACACTTATTTACCATTTGACTTCATAAATAATTTTTAAATAATACATTTATATGGGGGTATAATTGTTAATTAATACAAGCCTCCACTTTTCCTTCCACTTTTGGGGGGATTGAATTTTTTAGGTTATGAGGGAAAAATAATTCCTCCACTTTTCTTTCCTTCCTATTTTCCTTCCATACCAAACAAGAGAAAATGAATCTTTCCCTTCACTTTTCCCTCCTCTATTTTCCTTCCTCCCACTTTTTCCTCTTACCAAACACACCCTAAAGTACAATGACAAGTAGGATAAAATTGAAATTTTAGAAATCCCCATTGGAGACGGCCTAAGGACCGTGTACAAATACAAAAAAGGGCCGTTGTTTAACCACTCTGAAAGAAAGACCTTTTCGGACATTCTAAGAGCCATGTTACTACTGCAGTTTCTACAAAATAGGGAGGCAAAAATCTAAAAAATGCAAAATAGGGAGGCCTAGATCTAAAAAATGGAGATTTCACGTTAGTAATATATACGGAGGTTAGAAATTTTGGGGCCTTCCGGATTTTGGGGCCATGCGCGATCGCACAACTTGCACATGCTCAGAAACGATCCTGTTCGTGATAAGCGTCGAAGAAGGCGATGGCAAACGGAACTGACGACGCTGTTGTTAGTATGCTCATAATTGTGATACGGGGAGAGGTCGCAAGGGAACATGCTGATTTCTAATATTGAAGGGTGCGTCAGCTAGTGCTGCAAGCTGTAACACTATTACGTCGTTTGGAATGCTCGGTGAGTGAGAAAGCAACTAGAACCCCATATTTACCAATTAGTAATGATAAAAGAGGGATTATTTAGTTTTAGGGTCTCGTATACTATTCAAAATTTGTGTTTAGGTCTCCATATTGTCCAAGAGAGGATTTGGGTCTCGCCCTGATGGTCGACTTAGTCTGACCGTCCAAAATATACCTATACGCAAATTTTGAATATTATACGGGACCCTAAAACTAAACACTTCGAATATTACGGAGACCTAAACGAGATCTAATGGTCAGCCCAAGGCAACCGTCAGGACGAGACCCAAACCCTCTTATGGATTATATGAAGACATAAACCCATAAAAGAAAGGTGCTGATAAGTTAATCGTAGCATCATGGAATTATCTCCTTGATTGGTGATCGGGTTGTTTTGTGGTCTACTACCTGTCTCATATCTGCAAACTGAGTGAAACATATAAACTTTTAGTACCAAGTATATATCAATGAAGCTTACATGTTAGATTTCATTCTTGGATATAGAATCATCATAAGCATGATATAGAAAGTAGGCGGAAATAGTGTGATTATGGTTGTCTCAGATTGTTCTAGTCTTACTATCCATGGACCATGTCCACAGTGATTAATTTGGTATGTTAAGTTGATACTTCCATATTTGACAGCCGAGCCTTCTGAAAAGTCTGTCGAGCTAATGAGGAAGTTTTCTGAGCAATACGCTCGTCGCTCCGGAACTTACTTTTGTGTTGATAAAGGAGTCACCTCTGTTGTTATTAAGGTAAATATATATAAATACTGAATTCTGTCTAGTTTAATGCATTGAAATGTTGACCTGATATCACTTTCATGTGATTTAATAGTCTTGTTGATGTGCATGTCGCATGCCTGTTCTTGACAAATAGATGTTTTATGCTATTAAACTTTGTCCCCAGTATTTTCTTGTACATTTGGCAGTTAGAATATTGAACTGTTCTTAGTTTATGAATTCCCACTAAGAGCATATTTCTAGAAGTGTAGATTAACTAAGTTTTTCATATATAACTCATAAAAACCATGTTAGTTATCTAGCATGTCATAAGCAAACTGATGACCATAGTTTTCTGTTGTCCATTTTTCGCCAAAACCTATAACTCTGGCAAACTGATGACCATAGCTTTCTGTTGTCCATTTGTCACCAAAAGCTATAACTCTAGCACTTTGTTTATATTTGGGGGACATTGATGCTATTGAGTTTCTAACACCACAAGCTTCATTTTTTTAAACCTTGTTGCTTTCTGGTCCAGAATACAATTTTTGAACGTGATTTCTGAGACATTAGGTTGTTGAAAAATGAATCAAGCAATTTTAGAGGATTGCAGACAATATGCAAGATTATTGGTTCTGAAACGAGCACACTTTCCAAGTAATTGTAAAGAATAAGAAAGCTAAAAGGCAAAAAAAAAAAAGAAGGAAAAAAGAAGAAGCTAAAAGGCATGTAAGGTTACGATATTGCTAAATATGCAGTTCAAAATCCTTGGCCTTCTACCTGAACATAGGCTTATACCACATTTTTGTAATAGGCTTGGCTGAGAAACCTGAATTATTTACTCCAGAACTGCAGAGACAAAAGTTTTGGGATCTACCCACTTGTTAGAATCAAAATTTAGCATTAATGCATATTATTTGGTCATGCTGGCGATTTTTGTATATGTTCTTGTTTCTTCCTTGGTTGCTTTAGAGACTGCATAATCACACTAGATTATGTTCAACTACTTACAAGTTGGCGTTCTAGGGTTTTTACAATTCCTGCTGCTCATAATTTCCTTGTCTAGTAATTTGGTACCCCCGTTAGTGCTATTAGGGGTGGCAATCGGGGCGGGTTCGGGTCGGATCATATATGGGTCGACCCTTTTAGGCTTGACCCGACCCGTTTATAAACAGATCAACCTGACCTGTCCCATTTAGCCTGTTTAAGTACCTGGATGGGCTGGACTATATGGTTACTCCATTTCAATTCGTGCTGGGTTGGTAAATTAAGAGATGCAAATGGCCCCATAGCTCTTACCTCTTCATCTAGACCCTTTATGATCTAGGGGAACTTGGATAGTGCTTTTGGTTGCATGAGCTTAAACTACATCAAAAAAAGGTAGGTCCTAGGTTTTATGACATTTTCCTCTTATGCTCGTAGCTATCTTGGCTGGTAATTTGACACCAATATAGAGGGTTGACGTTAGGGCGACAACAAGTCATGAAACTTTGTCAAATCTTGTATGGAGCTTTCTTATGCTCCATAGTCGACCCCATTCCAACGGGAGAAGGTTTGGATGGTTATGATGAAATAGCCCTCTAATAGGCATTGGAAATATAGATAGTACATATAATACATAAAAATTTACAAGTTAAATCAAATCAACACATCTCTCTCTCTCTCTCTCTCTCTCTCTCTCTATATATATATATATATATATATATATAGAGAGAGAGAGAGAGAGAGAGAGAGAGAGAGAGAGAGAGATCCCCGTATTTAAGCATCCCTGCATTTCTTCGGAATAACAATTGTTGGATTGTTTTTTTTGACCGTTCAGATTAGATCAAAATCTCGCAAGGATCAAAATCTTGCGAGAAATTGAGTAGTTTAAGGATCTAATATGAACGGTCCATAAAGACAATTCATCGACTGCTATTCCAGAAAACATACATGGAAACTTAAGTGCGGAGATCCCGATCTCTCCTCATATATATATATATATATATATATATATATATGGGTAAATTGCAAAAAATCTCTTGTTAAATGTGTACCTTTTGAGTAGAAAGACCTTTTAGTCAAATTTAGCAAATAAAGACCCCCGCAATCTATGACTTGCTCGGCCAGCCCCCTACCGTCTGTTGACCGTTAGTTTTGACCGTTTAAGTGACATTTTTTTTATAAAAAAAAAAATCTAAATTACCCCCCCTTCCCTAACCTCTCCCCTCCTCCCTCCGGCCAGCCACCCCCCTCCTCCTCCCCGCCCCCCTCAGCCCCCCTCCTTACTCCGGCGAGCAACCCCCCCTCCCCGCCCCAGCCCAGCCCCCCTCCTCATCCTCCCCACCCCCTTCAGCCCCCCTCATTACTCCGGCGAGCACCCCCCCTCCTCCCCGCCCCGGCCAGCCCAGCCCCCTCCTCCTCCTCCCCGCCCCGGGCAGCCCCCCCTCCTCCTCCCTCCTCCCCGCCCCGGCCAGCCCCGCCTCCCTCCTCCTTCTCCCCGCCCTGGCCAGTCCCGCCTCCCTCCTCCTCCTCCCCGCCCCCCTCGTTACTCCGGCGAGCACCCCCCTCCTCCTCCCTCCTCCCCGCCCCGGCCAGCCCCGCCTCCCTCCTCCTCCTCGCCCCGGCCAGCCCCGCCCCTCCTCCTCCTCCCCGCACCACCAGAGAGAGAGGGGAGGGGGAGAGTGGAGGGGTAAAATGGTCATTACACACCCCACTTAACATCAGTTAACGGAAAATGGACAAAATGAGCAGATTTTATACTTCAGGAATTTTAAGAGCATTGGATCTTTTAGTGCAAAAAGCGGAAATCTAATAATGGATTTTTTGCACTTTACCCTATATATATATATATATATATATATATATATATATATATATATATATATATATATATATATATATATATAATGCAAATGGATCATTGGTCTAAAAATGACGCACGGAAATCCGAGCTCGGCTAGGGCATCAGCCCTGTTGACGATGACCCCCCCGGCCCCCGGACCCGCTCGCCGGGGGGGGGAAGGAAGCCAGGAAAGAAAGGGGGGGGGGGGGGTCGGGCGGCCCCCCTAGGCGGCGGCGGCCCTCCAGGCAGGAGGGGCTGGGCGAGATGAATGGGGGGTCGGGCGGACCCCCCAGGTGACGGCCAGTCCCGCCTCCCCGCCCCGCCTCCCTCCTCCTCCTCCCCGCCCCGGCCAGTCCCGCCTCCCTCCTCCTCCCCGCCCCCGCCAGCCCCGCCCCTCCTCCTCCTCCTCCCCACACCACCGAAGAGAGGGGAGGGGTAAAATGGTCATTACACACCCCACTTAACATCAGTTAACGGAAAAGGGGCAAAATGAGCAGATTTTATACTTCAGGAATTTTAAGAGCATGGAATCTTTTAGTGCAACAAGTGGAAATCTAATGATGGATTTTTTGCACTTTACCCTATATATATATATATATATATATATATATATAATGCAAATGGAGCATTGGTCTAAAAATGGTGCACGAAAACCCGAGCTCGGCTAGGGCATCAGCCCTGTTGACGATGACGCCCCCCCCCCCCCCCCCCGCGGCCCCCGGACCCGCTCGCCAGGGGGGAGGAAGCTAGGAAAGAAAGGGGGGTCGGGCGGCGGCCCTCCAGGCGGGAGGGGGCTGGGCGAGATGAATGGGGGGTCGGGCGGACCCCCCCCCCAGGTGACGGCGGCGGCCTCCCCAGACGGGAGGGGGCTGGGGACGATGAAGGGGGGTCGGGCGAACCCCTCCATAGGGAGGCGAAGGGCCGGGTAGCCACGGCGGCGGCGGCCGCTGCTGTTCTGACGGCGGGAGTCCAGGCAGCGGGGTCGGGTGCGGAACGGGGAGGGTCGGGCGGACCCTCCCAAGGCGGTGGTCCGGCGGCCATTCTCTCGGACGTTCCCAATGCTCCGATTTACGAATTCGGGTCTGGATCTGGGACTCGGGATGGCCGTGGCGACGATGAAGGCTGGACGACGGTGGTGAGACGTCGCCCAGGAGAGAGAAGAGAGGTCCAGACACAATTAATGGGTCGGACGGGGCCGGGTAGGAACGGGAATAGGCCGCCTACTGGCCTAGGAGGACCCCGACGAACGGGGGGTGGATCGGGACACACAGAGTCCGGATGGCGACCCAAGGTGACGGCGGCAGAGAAAGGTAAAGGTATTGCTGGAGAAATCGAAAATCAGGGTCCGGTGCCTCCTGGTGCCAATTCTCGCACGATCACAGATGGGTCGAGCCCCAAATATTGGAAGGACATTTGCATGCTGGTGGGGACCAAGAGCCCGACATCGATGGAGTATGTGCCACCGATGAAGATGGGAGGAGGTCTCCGGGCGTATTTTCCAGCGTAGGAGATTGCTGAAGTAACGGACTTCTGGAAGAATACGCTGGTGATGTATGTGTTGGAGAGTAAACCATTCTATGGTCAGATATGGGGGTATGCAGAGCGGGTATGGCGTCCCAAGGGGAGCATGGAGATCTTTTCCTGAGAAAATGGGTTCTACTTTGTGAAGTTCGGCTTGGTGGAGGACGTGACCAGGATTATACAAGGAGGGCCCTGGTCCTTTAACGAGAGGCTCATTATTCTGAAGGAGTGGACACCTGAGTTGAGATGTGAGAAGGAGGTTCTAAATGCGATACCTGTTTGGATTCGCTTTCCTGAGTTTCCAGTGAAATACTGGAGCATCCCACTGCTCATGAGATTGGCTAGTTTGGTTGGCAAGCCGATTAAGGCGGATGAGGCTACGGCTTTCCGTACTAGACTGATGTACGCTAGGATATTTGTGGAGATAAAGACGGAGATGGAACTCCCGAGTATCCTTGAGTACCAAGTGGCGTCCGGAGAGGTCCTGACACAGGTTGTGGAGTATGATTGGGTTCCCCCAATGTGTTCTCATTGTGAGTGCTTTGGCCACTTACCTAGTGCGTGCTCGTATGGAGGGAGGGAGACAGCCAGATCCCAGGAGGTACGGGAGGAGACTAGTCCCGACACCGCAGCGGCGACTGAAGACAGGCCAGCGGGAGAGGATACTCTGATGGACATAGCAGGTAGACCGGAGTCGGACCCCCAGCCTCTACAGGAGGCTTCGCAGGTGGCGATGGTGGAGTTCACAGGCCAGAGGAGCATGGTGACCAGGGGTATGCTGACCTTAGCTAGTAGTCAGAATGGGGGTTCTGTCCCTGCTGTGGCACATGTGTATTGTAGGAAGAGGCACGCCCCGTCTCCTCCGG
The DNA here is from genome assembly GCA_029216955.1 of Iris pallida. Classification (NCBI taxonomy): domain Eukaryota; kingdom Viridiplantae; phylum Streptophyta; class Magnoliopsida; order Asparagales; family Iridaceae; genus Iris; species Iris pallida. The sequence continues at coordinate 29,347,092 of JANAVB010016800.1, forward strand.
AAGACGTGCTTTCTGCGAGGGGGACTGAAGATCAGACTGTGGCCAACCCTAATTGGGCCTTGACTCTCTCCAGGATACAGGCACAGCTCATCCCGTCTTCCGATATGGTGGAGGATCTAGCCGAGACGGACGAGACACTTCTCTCGGGTGTCAGTCCAGGTGACATTCAAGGGGACCCCCACATTAATTAATTAATGTCGGTCCTCTCCTGGAATGTCCGTGGAGGGTGCTCTCTGGGAAGATGGAAGGAGATTTGTGGAGTTCTGAAGCGGGAGAAGTGCGACATCTCGATCCTGTTGGAGTCGAAGATTAGGGGGGTGACGGTGCTTGCTCGCAGGACCCCTGCTAACTGGGAGCAAATCCACAACTTGGACCTCTGTGATATGGCTAGGATCTGGGTAAGGTGGAACTGCGATAGTTGGGAGGGAGAACAGGTTCTGAAGTCTGAACAGCTTATTGCCATCTCCTTTGTGAATAAAGGAGGGTTCCGATTCATCCTGGGAGCGGTATATGGGCACAATGATAGGAGGCTCCGGGAGTCCCTGTGGGGAGACATTTCTCATGTAGGTCGCATAGCGGACCATCTGCACCTCCCACTGCTTCTGATGGGGGACTTCAACGCTCTGCTACATCGGCGGAAGAAGGTGGGGGGGCGTCCGGTATCTGACCAAATCCTCTTCGATTTCCAGAGGGGTCTCCTCCAGTCCGGGCTGATAGGGCTAGAGAGGACGGGGCACATATAGACTTGGCACAACAAGTCGACCGACAACAGGATTACGTGTCAGCTTGACAGGGCTTTGGAAAATAGCGAATGGTTTAGCTACTTCCCGAACTCTGTGGCTGAGGGGCTTGCTGCTGGTACTAGTGATCACTCCCCGATCCGGGTAGGCTTATATGAGAGACCCACTTGGAAAGGCCGTCCGTTCCGTTACAACAATAGCTGGTATCTCTCTGCGGGTTATGAGGAGGTGGTGATGGGGGGCTGCAGCACACTCAGGAGAGCACGGCACAGTACCGCATGGTACACAAACTGAAAAGATCGAAGAGAGCTATTCGGGCCTGGGTGAAGTCGCTGCCACGGACTTCCCTGGAGGCTAAGGAGGCTGCCCTTCAAGAGGTCCAGGAAGCCTTACTGGCAGATATGATTAGTGGTGAGTTGGCGGCCAAGGAGAAGGATCTGATTGGGGAGGTGAACATTCTGAGGCTTCAGCAAGAGATTAGCGCGGCCCAACGGGCCAAGTGTTCCTGGCTGAAGGATGGGAACAGATGTACCAGGTTCTTCTATGATGTGATCCGTATAAGACAACACAGGAACAACATTCCCAGACTCCTCAATGGTGAGGGCAGGCTTGTCGGAGATCCGGTGGAGATTCAGGAGGAGGCAGTCAGGTACTACTCGGACCTGTATCATCAGTCAGATTATCTCTCCACGTTCCAGAATCTTGTCCCAAAGAGGCTGGTGACGCCCTTTGGGAATAGTCTACTGTTGGTCCCTGTGACTATGGAGGAGGTGGAGACTATTGTGATGCAGGCGGATCCCAATAGGGCCCCGGGGCCGGATGGCTTCTCTAGTGGGTTCTATAAGCGACACTAGGGCTTGCTTAAGTTCCCAGTCCTGGAGGCGGTGCAGGAGTTCTTCTCGGAAGGGAAGTTGCTGAAGGAGCTGAACCACACCTTTCTGACCTTGGTCCCAAAGAAGGAGGGTGTGACATCCCTTGCTGACTTCAGACCTATTGCGTATTGCAATTATCTGTATAAGATAATTACACACCTTATGTGCTGGCGCATGGAAGGGATTATGCAGAGGCTGGTTTCACGAAATCAGGCGGCTTTCATCAAGGGTCGTTCGATAGCTGAACACAGTCTACTGGCCCACGAGATGGTGAGAGGCTTCAACAAACTAGGGGAGATGAAGGCATGTGTGAAGCTTGATCTAAGGAAAGCCTATGCCACTGTAAATCGGGACTTCCTTTGTCATCTTATGCTTGCCATGGGTTTTGATGAGTGTGAGTAGCGAGGGTGAGGGAGTGTATCTGCTCTCCCACATTTTCGGTCAGTGTTCTAAAAATCGGCCTAGCGGCCGCCTAGGCGGCGCCTAGGCGCTAGGCGGCCGCCGGCCGCACCGAAAAGGCCCTAGGCGGCCGGCCTAGGCGCTGGGCGGGCCTAGGCGGCCCTAGTCGGACCTAGGCAGCCCTAGTCGGACCTAGGGTTAGGGTTAGGGTTAATTTTTTTGAAATTTTGAAGAAAAAAAATTAAATTTTTTTTTTCATATTTGACAAAATGAAATACTTACCCGCCGCCGCCGTCGTCGCCGCCGTCGTCGCCGTCGCCTGCTGTTGCTGTTGTTGTTGCTGCCGCCGCCGTCGTCGTCGTCGTCGTAGTAGTAGGGGAGGAGGAGGGAAGAGGGGAGCGGAGGGGAGGAGGAAAGGGGGGAGCGGAGAGGGGAGGAGGAGGAGAGAGGGGAGCGGAGAGGGGAGGAGGAGGGGAGAGAGGAGCGGAGGGGAGGAGAGAGGGGAGAGGGGAGGGGAGCGGAGGGGAGGAGGAGAGGAGTCTGTGGACTGTACTCTCTCTCCTCTCCTCCCGCTTTATAAGTGTGTTTTTTTTCCAAGTAAAAAAAAATTGAAACAACAAGCATAGGATTAGAACCCATAACCTCATGTAAAGTCTTAAATATAGCTACACTAGCCATAAAAGCCCAATAATTTTTATGTCTATAAGTAACATACATATTATTTATATATATACTCATGAACAAAAAGTTAAAAAAAAAAAAAAAAAAATCGGCCGCCTAGGCGCGCTAGGCGCTAGGCGGGCACTCGGCGCACCGATTCCGCCTAGCGAAATCTATAACGTTGTTTTCGGTACTCATCCAGGGTACTCCATACGGATTCTTCAGGAGCAACAGGGGCCGTCGGTAGGGAGATCCTCTATCTCCGTACCTGTTCACACTTGTGATGGAGTACTTCACTTGTTTGATAGATCTGGCAGTTCATAGCAGAAAGATTGTCCCTCTTTTTAGGTTGGTACAGCCAGTGGTGTTTCACTTGATCTATGTTGATGATCTATTGGTGCTCTTACAACCATCTATGAGAGGATGCGTGCGGTGTCAAAGATTATGGAGGAGTTTGGACGGATGTCTGGACTTCAGCTGAATAGGGATAAGAGCAGAGTCTCGGTGTTCTTTGAAGGAGGAACGGACCCTGGCTCTGGGAGTGGAGAAAGGTGACCTTCCGGTCAAATACCTAGGGGTACCGTTGACTGTTAATTACGTTCGGGATCTGGATTGTTATAGTCTGGTGGAGTTTGCGCATAGGAAAGTCGAAGGTTGGCAGGCGGCTGGGCTTTCCTTTGGTGGTCGTATTGAGATAGTGCGGTCTGTCATCTCTGGCATTGCTATGTTCTGGTTACAGTCGATTCAGATCCCGGTGGCCACCATCCGGAAGGTGGAGAGCATATGTGCAAATTTCATCTGGCGAGGAGGAATGCAAGCGATCTCCTGAGAGCAACAGTGCTGGCCTAGGGAGGAAGGGGGGTGGGGTTGAGACCACTGATATCGGTTCGGGAGGCCTCTGGGTTGAAGATAGCGTGGCAGTTCATCAAGGACAGCTCTCTCTGGGCAGAGTGGATGGCCAATAGATATCTGCGGCGGAGAAATTTCTGGGGTTGTGGGTTAGATAACAACTTTTCGTCCCCTTCAAGGCGATCCTTAGATGTAGATCGGTTCTTTAGTCTACTATCTGTCGGGTCATGCGGAAGGGACGAACACCGATCTTTGGCTTGATCCTTGGATGGGCAAGAGATCCCTGCTGGAGTCCTTAGGTGAGCATATGGGCAGAGAGGCAGGTAGAGGACTGAAATGCAAACGTATCATCAGAGATGGGACTTGGAGGCCAGAGGACTACCAGTAAACAACACATCTTGGAGAGGAGATCCACCAGGTGCCTATTGATCCTCACCAGCCTGGAGATTTTTGGAGATGGGACCCGCCAGATGCTGATGGGGGTACAGGAGGTTTCTGCTTCAAAAGCTGTTACGATCTGGTCCGGACCCTCCACGACAGGATTGCGGACTTCGACTTCATCTGGGGAAAGGGGGTAGCCCGCAAGATGCAGCTCTGTTGCTACAAACTTTTGTTAGGCCGGTTGCTGACGAATGATAGACTTCTCAGATTTGGGGTGCAGGTCTCTGACCCGAAGTGTGTCCTATGTGGCGTAGAGGACGAACCATGGGACACCTCTTCTTTGAGTGTCCTGTGGCTTGGCAGATTTGGGCTGAGCAGTGTGGGAGGTCGCTGGGAGGAGGAGGAAATGATAGAGATATCCGGGGGATCATCTCCTGGATCAGGGATCGTCGAAGTATGGAACAGGGTTGGGCCAAGACGGCCAGAGTCCGCCTTACAGCATCGGTCTGGCATATTTGGCGATAACGTAACAGGCGTATCTTCGAGGGCCTTAAACCCCCCTGTAGGAATTCTACATAATTTAGAATTCGATGTATCTGTAATGGTCCCTTAACCGGGGTGGGAGAGTTGTGAGAATAGTGTATTGTAATACCTCTACTGAGATTTGCGATGGAATAAAATTTATCCTTATTCCAAAAATATATATATAATGCAAATGGCAACCACACTATCTTACATTATTCCAATACACTAGCTAACTTGCTCATTTGTATAAAGTTTACATGAATTCCATTGCAAGGACGAAATGCTAGAGAATGAAATTTGCAGCCCTTTTAATCAACGGGTTTAGTCTGGTCTAAACTGGTCAAGTCTTAAACCCAGACCCAACACATTTATTAAATGGGTTAGACAGGTTGACCGTTTATTCCCGTGCCTGTTTATGTCTTGCCCAAACTCGTTTGATAGGGGTTAACAGGTTTGGTAAACAGTTCTAACCCTTTAGTGCCAGTTGACAGTTGGTCATATATCTATTCAACGTTTCTCGAAACCGTATCAGTTTGATGCACTGCTACATAACCAGCCCAAGCTATATAGTGTTGCGTAGATGATGAAGATTGTTAGTTCTTTGGTATATCTCATGAATCTGAAATTTTTTAAAGGTGTGAGTTTGAATTATTCGATGCAAGTGTTCTTGTGTCTGTTGTCATAGGGAGAATTGGAGCTGGAGACTCCAGTTCATATGACAGATTCTGCAGATTGGGTCTGTTAATATTAGACTGCTAATCTCCCACTCATAAATGTGAAGCTTCAGATTATCACATGGCGAGTCTCAAATTTTTTGTTGGCTGTAGTGTTAAGTGAATTGATACACCATATTGTAGCACAGGTTAATGACACACGATGTCCCTCTGGATGCACCAACTGAAAGTGTGATATCAGTGCATTACTTGGGATGATCAGGCTAGGTTGTTCTGGAATTCATCCCTTGTTACTATGAAGCATGGATTCTTAAACCACTATCAACCTGAATCGACTGCGGTTCTCTAGGGGTGTGGCCCACTTAGCACTGGATACTCTCAAGACGTAACCCATTTAAATACATAATAAATTTCTACATACGAAAACAATGTATACTGATGACATGACCAATAATTTCTATTTAGGGTGGTCGACTTTAAATAGCGGAACCTTATGCTAGTGTTTTATTCCAATTATATATATATATATATATATATATATATATATATATATATATATATATATATATTTTTTTTTTTTTAATATATATATATATATATATTTTTTTATATATATATATATATATATATATATATATATACCCTCTAGCCTAGTGGTATATATATATATATATACCCTCTAGCCTAGTGGTAGTGGTGAGGCATGCGGCCCGAGTGGTCAGGAGATCGATTCCCAGTGGGTGGCGTTCGCCACAATTACCATTTCCACACACACACACACACACACACACACACACACACACACATATATATATATTGAAATGAAAAGGTAAGCAGCTTTATTGATGTTTCAAACAATAACTAATACAAGTTACATCTCAGTCTCTAGTATCTTCCTATGGTACAAAATTACTCCTAGGATTGATCGCAGAAGTCAATCAAGGCTACTACTACTACACACAAACATTTATGGAAGTAAATGAGGAAATACAGAAAAAGACAAGTTGCTATGATTCATAAAATTCCTAGAAATTAAATGAGGAAATACAGAAAAAGACAAGTTGCTATGATTCATAAAATTCCAAGATAACAAAATAACAATGCCTTCATCCCAAATTTTTAGGATTGGTAATCTGAATCATTTTTTACCATTCATCTCTGTCAAGTGCCATGTCCTTTGCAACACTAACAAAAACATGTGCTTCTTTAAAACTTAAATCCATGTCCGTTTAGACCTACCCTTGTCCTAGCGTCTCCTTTAACTACAATATAAGTCCTACCATAACTACTGAAACCAACCGATTCAAAATTACCGAAACCTCCCTAAACTGCCAATTAAGAAGGGTCCGATACCGTTTCCAATACTGCAAACCATGATTACGACATCCAAAATTGTCATTCGCGGCTAATAAATTATATGCCATAGGATATTTCAAAAAACTACTAGTTCAAGAGGCGACAAATCCTTTTCCTTTATCTTATTTTATTCAAAGTGTTTGTCGTTTCCTCTGTCTAGCTTTTACGGATTTTATGCACGTCCCTTGTCAATTGAAAGCAAATGTGTTAAGTGCTACTCTAGGATTGACCCCCCTTTACGGAAAGCTTGTTTATGCCCAATGATAAACATATTGCATCTCATTCTTCAATGCAATAATCTAGAAGCAATTTGGTAAACCACATATGAATTATAAGACAACTACACCTTGTTACTAATTGTTTCTTTTTATGTGCCAAGTGTGATGGCCTCTTTTTGGTGTCATCAGAAGAAACCTTCTGTCTCCCAAACAAATATATGTGCTGACTGCTTCCAATGAGTTACCTTTTTTTTCTTTCGTGGTAGCTGTTGTTTTACAATGTATTGAGAACACAAGGAGATCCACTATAGTTGCACCATTGATGGGACTGGTGGCATTAGCTCCTAAGTCATCGATCATCACAGACAGTTCTGTAGGATGCAATGAACTTTTGATACTCCTGTGGCAGCTTCATCCCATGCTGTAAACTTGGGCTTAAATTTTCCTTCTTTAATTACTAATTCTATGTTACCGTGAAAGAACACACCTGTTAGTTGCTATTTGCTGTTTTCTTGTTGTAGTTACTGGATATAGGATATTGAGAATTTTCTTTTTACTACCTTCTATTCATTATTGAAAACTTAAGAGCATCAGCTAATCTGTAAATGTTGTCTGAAACTCAATAGGGGCTTGCTGATCATAAAGATTCTCTGGGAGCACCATTGTGCCCTTGTAGGTAAATATCTTTTCATACACTCTTTAGATTACTTGTGTCATGAGGCTCAAGGCTCAAGCAATCCTTACTGTCATGAATTATATCAGGCATTATGATGACAAAGCTGCAGAGGTAGGACAGGGATTCTGGAACTGCCCTTGTGTTCCAATGCGAGAGAGGTGAATTTTCATTATTACAACTCTGGAATACTCTAGACTTTTAAAACTTGTACTTCAGTGTGTTTGGTGGTGCATGAAGATGTTGTTTGTTAGTTTATTTATTTAATTAATTTGCAGTTCACAGTGCACTGTGTGCATGTGTGTATGCGGCACAGGTGCACATGCTCATCACATTATCTATTTATCGAATATTACAGGAGAACCTGTGTGTATATTAGAGGTTGCACCTTTCAGCCCAGTAACTACATCTCCTTTTGAATAATGTCTTCGATATTATCTATTGACAGTTCTGACTTCTCTTGGTTCATCCTTAGCTATCTCCCACCGAGGTCATTTGTCCGACTTACCTTATATTTTCGTTCTCAACGTTTACTATGTCTCTAAACTATCGATGAACCTCCTCCGTCTCTCAATGACCGACTTGCAGTATTCTGTTACCTTCACATCCTCCTCAGCTCTGTACGTGACCCTGGCACAGGAAACAGGTTAGGATCAGAAATAGGCGCAACGATTTCTACTACATGGATAGACTCGTCCTACCATCTCCTTCTTCACCATCACCTACTTCTGTTGTGAGTCTTGTGACTAACCTAATCTCACACCATGTTCCACCTGTGAGTTGCTACCAACAGCTCAGTCATGTCTCCTTGCCCTGCCTCCGGTTCTTATCTAGTTCAGGGGATTTAAAGGATTTTTCGGCCAAGTCCCTGACTCTTTGCATTGGTTGCCAGTTGACCAAACATGTGGGAAGCCCTTTTCCTAACAGTGACCATATTTCTTATTCTCTTTTGATTTGATTCACTCTGACGTAGGTCGCCTACCTTTCAACTCTTTTGATTTTGTTCACTCTGACGAATGGGGTCCTTACCTTTCAAAAGGCGAAAATTGATATATGTCATTTAAGATGATTGCATCTGTTTCACTTGGATTTGCAGCTCTTTTAGAAATCTGATGTTTTTCTTTTCAAAATATCTTAAGTTCACTGAGAAGGTTGAAACACGACTCTCTCGTAAAAATAATCAAGATATTTCTCTCAAACTTTGGAAGGAATACACTTTGCATCGGTTTCAAGATTTTCTCTTTAGGAAACTTTGGCTCAGTTCTCCTGTCGTCATGCTCACGAGAATTATCTTGGTGAGAGACATCACAAAAATCCTTGAGACCGCTTGATCTCTTCTTCTTTCATCTTATGTCCTTGTTAGTTATGGGTAGAATCTATTTTTGTAAGTTTTCTGTATTCTTGATAAATTGTACTCCCTCATTCGCCATGATGTTGCTTATCAGAGAATCTTTGGTTGTGCTCTTGACTATTATCTTATGTATTTGGTTGTATCTGTGCTTCCCTCTGAGCGAAACAAGTGGTTTTCACGTTTTATTGTATGCCTTTTTTATGGTAACAGTTGTCAACAAAAGGGCTACAAATGCTATAATCCAATTGCCAAACGTCTTCACATTTTCTATCATGTTACATTAAAACATATCATGCTATGCATTGTTATGTCCTCTACTTCCTTTACCACCTTCATCACCAGACTATCTTGTTTTTCTTGAAACTGCAGCGTCACCATAGGATTCGACTCTCATTTACCCTCTTATCACACGTGTATCACCGCCGCGATCACCGCACCAATACTACTGTGACATCACCGCGTGTAACTTCAATCAATACAAATAACATGACTTGTAGTCCTCCTGTCTTTGCCTCTTCTCATGCTACATAGGATCTCATATCTTTGCTTCACTCTCGATCCCCATCCTCCAGAACTGACTTAATTTATTTACATCTATGACTGCAATTGTTTAAAGTTTTCTTACGGCTGCAACTAGTTATTTGGAACCTCGGTCTTATGAGAAAGTTGTCAATGTACTTGAGTGGCTTGCCTTTATGTCTCACAAGCTTCAAGATCTTTATAAGAAACAAACATGGGATCTTACATCTTTGTCAGCGGCATGTCACGGACTTAGTGTTTTGCCTAAACTTCGACCCGTTCGGCGCACTATCTTCCTCCTCGAAGAGTCGTGCAAGCCTTCCCGCAACGCTTAGCTAGATCGCTAAGACGATATTGAGAATATTGTGGAGCAAAAGATAGAGAGAGAGTGAAAGATTAAAACTTCACTATACTAGAAAAGACTTCAACTTTGGGTGGTGAGGAATAAATGAGCCTCCCACTTATTTATAATGGCTCATAGAGCTTTACATGAAAACTTCTGGAAGGAATATTCCAAAGATTATTCTTCCTACCATACTGGAATCGGTATATTCCAGGATTATTCTCTAAGGGAAATAAAAGAAAACTTCATGGGCCATCCAGAAGGATCTTGGGCCATCTAGAATGATCTTGGGCCTTCCAGAGAAATCCACTGTCTTCTAGAGAGTTCCGCCATCTTCTAGAATGTTCCGGAAGCTTCCCGCATAACCCCGGTCCGTGGAGAGTTATACAAATCCGTCTCGGTGGGAAGCAAACTTTTGTGCGTGACAGGCAGCTATAAATAGGTTTATAAGTAAAAGACATTTGCAAATGGCAGTATTAATCGGTAGGCTCGTATTCTAGTTCGTGAATTTTCACAGCGGTATGGTATTGATTATTACCAGACTTATGCCCCCCATTTTGCCAAGATGAACATTGTTCGCACTCTGTTGGTCGTTGCTTTCTGTCATGGCATATTTATCGGTTGGGATTGCCACTCCTTTTCACTCATGCTACATAGGATCTCATATCTTTGCTTCACTCTCGATCCCCATCCTCCAGAACGACTTAATTTCTTTTGACTGCAATTCCCCATCCTCCAGAACGACTTAATTTGTTTACATCTATGACTACAATTGTTTAGAGTTTTCTTATGGCTGCAACTAGTCATTTGGAACCTGGTCTTATGAGAAAGTTGTCAATGTACTTAAGTGGCTTGCCTTTATGTCTCACAAGCTTCAAGATCTTTATACGAAACAAACATGGGATCTTACATCTTTGTCAGCGGTCTCCTATCAGCTATAAATAGGTTTATAAGTAAAAGACATTTGCAAATGGCTACATTTCTCTTCCTCTAAGTTCTTTATATTTTAGGAGAACTTGGAGGTTGCATGAGCTTAAACTACATATCTAAAATGTCGGTCTACCTACCAACTAGCCTTCTAGGTTTTATGTCATGACCTTCTCATGCTCATAGCCACATTGACTAAGAATTAACACCAACATAGAGTGTAGGTGTCAGGTCAACAACCATTTATAAAACCTTTTTGTCAAATCTTTTATAGAGCTTTTTATGCTTCATAGCTAAACCCATTATGATGAGAGAAGTCTTGGATGATGATAATGTGAAGAATGTGCATCTTTATGGTGACTTGGCTGAGATATTTATATGGCACCTCCATCATATTCTCAAGGCGATTTACATCCTCAAACAAGCTTCCCGAGCACGGTTTTCTCGATTCACCATTGTTATTCATGTCGGTTTCACCATAAGCCCTAATGATTCATCCATGCTCTCTTATCCCTGGACTGGTTTTATTATATGTTGATGAAATAGTTATCACTAGTAGCCACTCGAATAACATCTTGCAAGTCAAACAATACTTGTATCAAAAAATTGAGATAGAGGATTTCTCCTGCTACTTCCAGTATAGAGATTGATTGGTCCAAGCGAGATTATCTTATCTCTCAACAAAAGTTATCATTAGCTGCCACCACTATACACTGCCACGCCACAACACCAACACAGTTCAGATTGTCAGGAACCCAGTATTTCACGAACGTTAAAATACATTGAGATTGGATGTCATTTTATACATTATAGTTATCTATCGTGGGCGATATCCCTCCCTTGTGTCACATCTTAAATGTGGATTGCGTCCCTTTTCAAAGAGGCTTAATATTGTAGACACTCCTTGCAAACTCTCGTTGGTTGACCCACCATGAGTTTGAGGGTGTATTAAGCATAGTGTTTTCCTGATATTATTATGTTATGCCTTAGTGAGTCACGTGCTAGCTATTGTATAGTTGTACACTTTATATTTATTGTCATGTATGTCTCTTTAAATATTCTGTCCTTTTGCCTAATGAATCATTCATTCTATAAACTCTAACAAGGTATCAAAGACATGGACACATTAAACAGTATACACCAATGTTACCGGAATTCATTATATAGGTGGCAAACCGTGTTCTAGTTCACACGTACTGAAACTCAGTATGCCAACAACTGGTACGTGGAAACCACGTTCCAATGACCTAACCGGGTTACCTAGTAACACACAACATACCGCTTTCCGGGACTCCAGCGTATCGTGTACTCGTTTTCTTTCCACGTACCGCCGTGTTCCACGTTCCAGGTAACCTTGATATACACAAAGGCCTTCATGCTTCCACAGTCCCCAGGCACAAAGGCCAGTTATATGATACTAATGGGAGATTGCCACCGCATTGCAATAGATCCATTTCTATGGTGATAACTTTATATGTGCATCTTTTCTTAAGCATTGTTCCATCACTTCAATTCCAGAAATTAGACTTCTGTCCTTATAGTGGGCAAGAAAAGATGCATTATTCTCTAGAATTTTCCAGTCTTGTCTTGATGATATTCGAGCTGTTACCATTCTTCAAATATTTTGTGGTGGTATGAATTATAAGTGCCTCCAATAATGACATCATCTTCACTACCATCATCACTATGAACACCTTTTATCCATCAAAATGGTATCAGCCGTAGATAACTGGTCAAAATAGAGAAGTTCTAAAGATAGTTAACTAACAATTTTGAATTGTGCTGTTAGTCCTACGTGGCCAGCTGTTCGAGAAAGAATTTGCTGCAAAATTCCTCCCCACTTTGGGTGATCCTATCTGCCCCATTTTTCAACATTTGGAGCTACAAAATGTGCTCGAAATACTGCTTTCGAACTGTCGAGTCACAGCAAGAACAAACCAATTTTTGGACCTGCGGTGTTAACCTTCTAGGAGATGCTGGTGTTTGATGAATTCGCTTATGTGATTTCTGCAAAGTTGTTCCCATGTTTTCTTGCTGCATACTTTCTTTTTCTACATTTAGAGCTGCAAAATGGGTTCCAAGGCTTGCATTTGAAGTCGCAGAAATTGGACGTGGTCAAATGAAGCATTTGGAAGGCAACTAATGATGAGTGCCAAAACATGCTGCATACAATAAAAGCTCACATGCACAAAACAGATGCTGCCACCTCACTTCTTTTGCAACAATGTTTGCATATTCACTGTCTGGCTTGCTTCATTCCGAATTCCGGAATTGCATTTATTACATTCTCATTTGCAGCCAGTTACTGAAAAAGGAATTGTAACTGCAAAAATAGTATAAATTGCTGAAGTTCTAATACTTGCAGCATTTGCAAATTCAGCAAACCAAACTCCCCAGTTGGTGGAAAGAAGACCTTGGCATAGAATTTTGACAATCAATTGGCAGATAAACTATCTTTGTTAGGCATACAGTTTGAGATCATGATGTCAAGGGGAAACTCTCCATAATCCAAGCCTAGATCTAGTGGAGACTTATGATGATAACATTTTCTAATGGGGTCACATTCATTGCATAGACAGAGTGTAAGCCATAGAGTGCATAATCACATTTTCACATGCCTTCAATTATGAATGCTAGTTTCTTTCCTTCTCTTATAATTTTTGTTTTGTTGTGTGCATGTTTACATGTACAGGATGATGATAATTCATGACAGATAATTATGCCATCTAGAAATTTGCAGTTTGTCACCGATATATTGAAGATATGATCATACAGCTATTGTTATAATTTCTAATATTCTCGCAGGAAGGAGTGCCATTGTATGCTTTTCCTTACCCCAGATAATGATTTCGCTGGTGCTGACCAGGCAAGTATTTTTTAACCTATTAACAATATTTGGTTTCATCATTTTGTTTTTGTGGTTACTTGACTGCATTAGAATCAACACAATCGGTATCAGAATCGATATCTAACCCTTCCTGAGTACCGGAGCGAGGGTATCGGCAATATCAGCGGTTTCGGATCAAAGTATTGGATTTTTTTATAGCAGAAAACAAGTAATTATTAATAAATTATTAAAATTTTAGAATTTTTTTTATGCATTTAGCCATAATTTTAAGTATTTCTTGTGATGTTTCTTAGTAATTATGGAATTGAATGAAATAGGTCACCCTTCCCGATTGGTTTACCAGGGATAGATAAACTTTCTCATTTTGCATGCTTTTACAACCTTATTATGCTTTTATGATTGGTCTTTTCGTTCAATTTCTTTGCCGAATTGACTGAAAAAAGAGACCCCTAATGTCGGTATCAGTATCGGTATTGGCCGTATCGGATCAGTATCGGCTGATACTACCAACTAGGATTATAATGTATCTTATTTCTGGGCTAAAGTCATTCCTTAGAAGTTGAATTCTGAAATGCACTTCTGCCATCTTATGCTTGATTGCCCAAGCTCATGTGAAATGCACATCTACCACATCCTCCCTTTTTCTGAGCTATATTAGAAGCAACACAGATTTGGGGACCTGTGATTACAAAATCCACTTTGAAAGTTCATGCTTTTCTTCTGTGTTTTAAAAAAAAATTATGGCTCGAGTGGCAGTGATCATAGTTTCTCTAGTTAGGATAGATCATAGATGCACTAGTTAGGACAAGTTACAGGGATCATAGTTGCAGGGGTTGATAGGAGTCGGGATAGACCATAATAAATATGGATTGAGACAACTAGGATATGTCATGCTAAGGTGACCGAGATGAGCTGACAAAAGTATTCATGGGATCTACCCCACAAACAGTGGCGGAACCAGCTATCTAGTGTAGGTGTCTGGGTTGGGGTGTGTGTGTGTGTGTGTTTTGGGGGGGAGGGGGGGGGGGGGGGGTTATTAATATTCGTACAATCATAACGGAAAAGTCTTTACTATCATAGAATGATACGGGTAATGTTGTTTCTTCAGTTGCTAGTATTGTGTGTTCAACGTTACACGCGTTGAATCTGATCAAATATGCATAGGATAACTAAATAGGACCTCTCATATAGAAAAGAAACAGAAGTTTAGCTGGTTCGCCAGAGGAAGTGAAGGAATCTGTTTCACATTTTGTTGAGGACTCTCTTCAGAGAGGTGGGTATTGGAAATTTTAAATTAGGCTAATTTGCACTTAAATACCATCAACTGTCAACTTTTTGCAACTTGTTACCAGAAACTATTTGTATTAGCACTTAAATAATATGATCTATTTTTTGCAATTTTATACCATGAGACCGTTTAACGGAAAAAAAATACATAAAGACCATTTTACCCTTGTCATTCATCACCCCTCAAACCCGTTTAAACTCCAAACTCCCGAACATTGGTGGTGATCCCCTCTCCCACACCCTGCCTCCGTAAACCACAGTCGCATGAGCACGCAGCAGCACCACCGTCATGCTCTAGCGTGTACTGCGGTGGCTTTGCAAGATGAAGGGAAGGCGATGAATGAGACAAGTTCTAATGAAAAGCCTCGAGATTTTCACTTTACTGCAGATTCAGTTGTCAGGAACAGTTTGACAAATACTTAGGGTTCATTGTAGCAACAAACAACAGTATGATCCTTAGCAAGTTAAAGTACACAAGTAGAAATAAAAGAGTGAATTACGCATTGGATGATGGATAATTCGGCATTCATACTGAGGATTTATTTTGCGGCCATGCCTAGCTGTAATTGACAGTTAACTGCAATACAAAGCAAGGGGAATCTGGAGAATCTCCATCCTTCATTTGTCACTACCCTCTTCTTTCCTTCTCAAGAGTTCCAAATGCCATTGATTTTCATTGAATTTGATCTTATCATGATCCATTTTTGAACCATCATCCCAATTTTTTTGCAATAATTGTAACTGAATTCATCTCGGACTCGAGAGTCCAACATATAATGATGGTAGCCCATAGGAGGGCTTCCGTATGAGTCCTGCATGATGATGATGAAGGGTTCAGTGAAGGAAGCTTTTGACGGAACTCACGCTGTCATCCCGCTGTGGGGCGTGCAGATTGGATAAGGGTTTGATGAAAATGTTTTTTTTTCAAACCTAGTGGCAAAATGGTCCTGAAATTATCACGTGCAAATCACACGTCCATTAAATATGACAGTATTTGAATGGAGGGTAGTTATGTGCAGATGTTCAATAGTTCGTGGTAGCAAGTTGCTAATAAAAATAGTTTATGGTAGCAAGTTACAGAAACTTCATAGTTGATGGTATTAAGTGCAAATTAGCCTTGAAATTATTATTACTTTTTTTCTTTTTCTGTGTGTGTGTGAGAGACTCATACACCGGCACGAGTGGCTCTTTGACAACATCATGGAAGCTGTCTCTTGTCCTTATCGTACTTTTTGTCATCCGTGCCCCTAGACAATCCAGCTGGATGAACCAAAATGTTTGCACGTGGAACTTTCATGATCTCGTTATTGCAACGGTAAACAATGGATCCCGAGCTTAAACCATCAGACGAGGAGCAATTTTGGGATGCACAAGAGCAAGTCCTTGCATGGGATGGCAGTCTATGCAATAGATCAGCAAGGATGTTGTTGTTGTTCAGAGCTTCCACAATAGTAATGTAATCTCCTGGTTGTCTTAAGGGCATGGTTGTAGATCCTCTCTTGACCAGTTATCCTTCCATAGCTGACAGTTCCCCTTACGGAGAAAGACGAGGGTGTGGGGAAAGGGGGGGATGGGTTTCTAGCCGAAGATGGTTCTCCCATTGATCACAGATGGAAAAAGGCATTGTTCTTTTGTTATTGAAATGTCAAATACAGCAATTCAGCGAGGTGACCAGTATGGATATAGTTTTGAGTATATAAACATTTTATATTCTCTGAATTCAAAGTTCTTTCCTGAATATTGAAAATGAATAAATGGCAATGCAAAAAAAACTCTCATTGTTACTCTAGTAGGACTGAAACTGAAATAAAGTTTCTAAATCTTACTCTGGGGAATTCAGTCTTTTATATCAGTCAATAGACAAGACTTTCAGTTAAGTAAAATGATAAAGTCAAACAGTGTGATTCATTTATAGTTTATAATTATGAATGATCATACTAAAGTTTCCAACATTTCAGTTTCATAGAAATACAGTATGTGTTTCTTTTTTCCTGCATAGCTCTTCGTTTCTAAGATCTATTTGGTCGTCCAACTCCATGTATCAGTGTTCTAAATTGCAGCCTAGGCGGCCGCCTAGGTGCTAGGCGGCCTCCGGCCGCACTGGAAACCCCCTAGTCGGCCGGCCTAGGCGCTAGGCGGAGCTAGGTGGCCTAAAATTTTGAGAAAAAAATCAGAAAAAAATTCAAAAATTCAAAATTGAAAAAAAAAAATATATATACTTGAAAATTTAGGGTTAGGGTTGCTGCTACTAGACTTGAAAAAAAAATCAAATTTGAAAAAAAATAGACATGAAAAAAAAAATTAGACTTGAAAATTTAGGAAATTTAGGATTAGGGTTATGAAATTTCTGAAATCTAAATTTTACCTGGAGTTGGCGGAGGCGAAGGCGGCTAGTGGTTGTGGTTGTGGTGATGGTGGTGGCTAATATGAGGGAGAGGGGAGGGGAGGGGAGGGGAGGGGAGGGGAGAGGGAGAGATGTTGCTGCTGCTGCTGTTCTCTCTCCTCTTTTATATATAAAAACAAAAAAAAAAGTTTTAAAAACGTGGGATTCGAACCCCCATACATTCATCCGGCTAACCACAAGGGAATATTAACTTTCATGTTCATATGTAACATACAAAATATGTATAGCTATACTACTATACATATTGGAAAAAAAAATCAGCTGGGCGCCTAGGCGCCCTAGGCGCTAGGCGGCCCTCTGACGCACCGATTCCGCCTAGCGAAATTTATAACATTGCCATGTATGTTATGTTCATCTCACATTTCTTCAATTTGTTTCACTATCTTTGAGCTATTTGACATGCCAGCTGGAAAATCTACTGTTCCACTTTGATACATCATTTTCGTTCGTCAATGCTAGGGTTGGTGCCATGCTCGTCGCGATGCCTCTACTTAGTAATTGCCCCTTGTCTACTTTGTTTAAGTATTCTAAGAATAGATTGTCCCTAATGATTATTTAGGAGTGAATGTTGCATCTATGATCTAGTTAATTATTCCTCCATCAGCTCTTTACTCCTCTACACAAAAAACTGCTTCAGGAACCAGGTATACCTTCACTCGTTTCAGTATTCTAAGAATAGATCATCCCTAATGATTATTTAGGAGTGAATGTTGCATCCATGATCTACGTTAATTATTCCTCCATCAGCTCTTTACTCCTCTACACAAAAAAAAGTGCTTCAGGAACCAGATAGGCTCTCCCGGATTTTACTTTCCCAAACATATTTCTATTTGTTGCATCATCTTGGTTGAGAGAATTTCTGAAGCACAAGCATGTTATCAGGCACACCTAAAGAAACTGCCGGCAGCTCTTAGTAGACTGCTTTCACAATATTGTAATATTCCCTTGCTATATTGTGAGTGATTTGTTTATGTAGTTCAGACTGCTGTATAATTGAGTTGCCAACTCCAATTACAGTGAGACTCTTCAATTATATGCAGTTGCTGTTTTAGCAACTACTTCAATTTAGGTTCACGCAATTAAATATAGATTTGGAGGAGTAACTTGCGGGTGACAGAGTAGACAGTAATTAGCAGGCTAAAAGAAGAGAGTATGGAACACGATTGAACAAAATACTACATACTTTAAGATTGTGGATACGTAACTAAGATTCATCTGACGTGCCATAAAATCAAGTTAAGCAGACAATAAACTGGGTTCCAATTGAGAAATATATTATGGCAACCTAAAAAGGTAATTTATTTGTATTCATTTAAAGGTTTATCTCATGATGTTGTAGAGTCAGAAAAAGCAGAAGTTGCAAAGGAGTGTGATAGGTATTAATTTAATCAGGTTGGACAAGGGAATAAAATCATGTTAGTGATGAAATAGTAGGTTTGTAATACTATGGAGTTTGGCAGTTATGGATGCAGAGCGGTGTTGAGGATTGAGACACCACTAATTGCATGTTCAAATATGACTGACTTCACACCAAGGGGTTATTGATTGGGATTAGGATGTAGAAGCAAGGTTCAATGAAGGAAATTCCCATTTCTGCCATGCCAGCTTGCAGCAATCACCTCTATTAGTTCACAACAAAATCGTCTCAAGCTGAGTAAAAACCAAACACCTTCAGTAAGAAGGTTGAAGTTTCCGTTGAATTGTATTCACCTCTATTGATTGCCACAAACACATTCTCAATCTCAATATAAGCTGATCACTCCTAGGAGGAAGATTTTGTTGAACTATCCTGGTAAAGGTTTGAAAGTTGTTTCCTGATTATCCCTACTAGTTAACAACATCACAAACTATCCATTCACAGATGACACCATCGGATTTGATACTCATCCTTGCTAAATCCTAATTCTATTACGCTGATTATCACCTCTCAGTGCAGTTTCAGCAAGGGACATAAGATTGAGTCCTTGAGATACCATGGGTTTGATGTGCACAATCCTTGTTTATGCATCAAGTGTGAACCAACAATATTCCAGTACTTAAAAAGTAGGGCACCCTAGATAATAATACAATAAAATTAACTGAAATTTATCTCTAATTGTTTTTATTGCATTATAATGTTACATTCTTAATATGTAACTGTGGCATGAATAGTAAGATTCCAGTCAACTAGAAGCTCGGATTAGGTTTTTTTAGGTTGATTGATATGTGAAGTAGAAACTTAACAGTCGCTCCTCTTTTACAACCCATCTGCCAGGTCTTAGTTTTCTTTCATTGATATTGGTAATGTTGCAATTAGTATGCAGTCTAAACTTGGCTTATCATGCTTAACTAATTATCGTCTTGTTTCTCATCTCGCAGACCATCAGCTTGGAAGAGATCAAAGAAACGACATCAAGTCTGTAACTGTTACTTGCATCAGCAGTGACTCCTTTTGTATGTGCAGAATCAAGAGCTAATATGTTCATATGCATATGATATAACAAGATGTAAAAGTATCAAGGTTACATGGATGCAATATTTCTACAGTAGTGTTTAAGTTGAAAGTGGGCGATACCTTTGTATAATATATAGTTCATGTATGATCCACCATCTGGCATGCAATTCATTTCAAGCCATCCACAAATTCTCAAAGTTAGCCGACATATTTTTATTTTGCTATATTCTTTTTGTGTGCTTGATGAACTACTGTGATTCCATATTCTGGTATAAAGTATTGTATTATTATTGGGGTGACTTGGTTAGTTGCATATATTTGCTGAGTCTGAGCAAAGTTCAATTAAGTAAAAAAGGAAAGAAAAAGGAACAATATAAAAGTTCAATCAGAGGACAAAATCAGATTATGTAAATCGTATATTTGCTAATCCTGTCAAGGTTCACGCCTAAATTTTCATTCTGATGGCTTCGCTCATTTATTTCTTTCTGGACCATTTTCAATCACCATGTTGCATGAGTATGCAGATTAATGGAGTTGAACGTAAAAAGAGGATACAAATAGTCTGAAGTTGTACGGGCACGCCCGTGGTCACCCTCCGCGGGCAAAAGAGCATGAGTTGAAATCCAAATTATTTGGCTGAACTTGTGCAAATTGAAATTCAGTTTGGTTTCGGATATACATGGACATTTTGGCCTTTTTTTTTAGATTGAGATGCATTTGCTCACTTAGGAACTTTTCTGGGATCGAGATACGCTTGTTCATAAATATCCATCATCTATTTTGCAGATCTTGTAAATACTCCGCGAAATGACCAAATTGCAGTTCCATTGCATTTTTCTTTTTCAATTTTGAGTAGAAATCCAACTTATTTGGCTCTACTTTTCAAACTCCTAAGGCCATCTCTAATGGGAGTTTCTATCTTCTCTAATTCTGTATGGTAGAAATCCATTTTAGAAAGAATCCCAATTTCTATCGTATGTGACGGTGATGTAGGATGAAGAGTTCTAACTTTCTATGAGCCCTATTTCTATATGGTAGAAGCCCATTTTAGAAAGAATTTCTGCCAATGAAGATTTCTATCCTAATTTCTATCATATGTGGCGGTGATGTATGATGAAGAGTTTCTACGAGAACTTCTACATATAGAAACCCTCATAGAAACTCTCCATCTCCTTGTTAGCAATCACCCGAATAAAACTCGTATTATACACGAATTTTTCCGTATCTTTCATAAACGTATTATACTTGTGTACTTTTGACAGATCCAAATCAGTACATAAATTTTAAGTATGTAAAATTTTAAACATGTTCTGTATAAATTATTGACAAATTTGGTACAATAAACATGCTAGGAACCTGTTTAATTAACCAAATTTGACAACATATTTAAGAATGTAAAGTTTCTAACCTCAATATTTTTATTTTTCGAACATTTGACCGAATTTTTGAACGTATTTTATTTGCACTGAGCCGATTTATATTCGTACTTTTGCCGTCCCGTATTTTTTTCGTTTGCCGAATTGCTAACAAGGCTCCATCTCTCATACCAATTAATTGGCCCCACTTCATTATATTGATCTTTCATTTTTTGCCACATATGATATAAATTGAGAACCATGGGAGAGTATTTTTTGTGTGTGCAACTTTTATGTAGAAACTCTACCAACTAGGATATAAATTTTCTTAAAATACAATGAATGTAGAATATAAACTCAATTTAGAAATCTCCATTGGAGATGGCCTAATATACTTTGGTGATGGATATACATGGACAATTTGACAGTCTTTTTTGAGATTGATATGCATTCTTTTTCACTTTGGGGCTTTTTTGAGATTGAGATGCAGTTGTTCACTTGGGGACTATTTGTTTGTCTGTAATACTCTAGCATTTGTTGTAGTATTTAGATCATTGACAATATTTTGTTTGATGTAGATGGTGTAAGTGGTGCAACAAAAGTTTATTCAACTCCCTCAACACGATATTTGTTGTGGTAAAAATGATCGCAATGTCACTTACAAACAATATTTATTATAACATTTATGTCATTTCTATAATTTATCTGCATTGATCGACTCACCGTCTCTCATAGCTATGTCCAAGATGGCTTGTCATGCCAATGACCTTTCATATAGATGAGCCGGTGTGCTGAGCGGCAATCCGCGTGCACGGTGTCAATTGAGTCACGAGAAGTATAAGCATGACACAGATGAGTCAAGATATATGTGCACGATTTGCAGCACCACAATTATGGAGCCTAAGATTTGGCTATAGCAGAGACACGTGCTTCGGCACGAGATATGGTGTCGGGTGTTTGAGTCATTGACACAAGTTTATGAGTTCATGTTTAAGTCGTTTTAAAAGGGCAAGCAAAAGAGTATGATTCACATTGTTATGAGGCACGACCACGATGTTGCACAAATGGATTGTTTGTACGGTTACAAGGATTTGGAGCACGATCACATTGATTGCAACACGAGTAGGCCATGCGTCTATGTATTTGAAAATTAATCCTAAGGCAAGATTAGAAAGATCTTAAAAAAATAAGTTGCACTCACTAAAATAAGGTGTTGGTTTTGTATGGGTAGGCAAGAGGCTCACTCACTAGTACGGTTGTGTACTGATACCCCACCACTTTTCATGTACAGGTTCAGGTATCAGCACGCTCGGGGCGGAGCTCGCTTGGACGCACTGAGGCATGGAGTTCCTTAGCATTTCGAGGCGTGCGGCCGCATTGAAGTCTTCACCTATACAGGACATAATGTATGGACATCGCCTTCTGAAGCATCCGCAAGTGATAAGCCTTGAACTTTTGTATTGAGAGATGAGAGAGAGCTGAGTGATCGTAATCAGAGATATTGTGAGCTTGAGTTATTGTAATCTTGGCCTCATGTCTTTGTAATTCCGCCGATTATCAATAAAAAGTTCTCATTTTGTTTGAATACTTGTATTTTTTTCATTATTCAATGCTTCTGCTTTAGGACTTCTGTGCGATGACCCCGTCACTTAACCTGTAATCAGCCATTATGAAAATCTTCTTGTGCGAGCGTAACCTAGTCTCGCGCAACATTTACGTCATGACAATATTTATTATAACATTTACGTCATGACAATATTTATTATAACATTTACGTCATTTCTATAATTCTCTCTCTCCCTCTACTCAAGTCACAACAAAACAATGGATTTATATGTACTATAATAAAAGTTACAGACAAGCATCATAATTAACATAGTTTCAAATAACAGATTTATAAATCCCACAACT
The DNA here is from genome assembly GCA_029216955.1 of Iris pallida. Classification (NCBI taxonomy): domain Eukaryota; kingdom Viridiplantae; phylum Streptophyta; class Magnoliopsida; order Asparagales; family Iridaceae; genus Iris; species Iris pallida. Next base: position 29,369,818 of record JANAVB010016800.1, read on the forward strand.
TCATTTATATGTAACCAACCAAGGTATTTGTAACAGTACGTACATACATTGTATTTTCATTTAAGGAAAACTACCGTTATACATAGTTTGTAATACAGTTGTGCCTCAAATTGATTGAATTTTTTTATCATAACATTATGTAAATGTATAATAGTTTAGTTGACCCGACCGAACCTAATTTACTAGGATCTAACCCCATCCGACATGGACCCCGAACTCCGAATCTGACTAATTTCGATCCGACTTGACCTGTCTCCGTATCCGACCCAAGACTATCTTGGCCTTGACCATCCTATTGATGTAGCCGACACTTCAACGCGGCCATACAATAATTATACTCCAAAGTAGATATAATGGAGAGTGGAAACAAATTATATCTGGATAAAAAATGTTTTATAATATTTTTTTTTTGGTGTCCATTTTTTGAGGCCGTCAGCTCGGGACTGAAACAAAAGCCTTTTGAAGTTTAAAAAAATGAAAAATTTCCTGCAGGAGGAAAGGGGCAGCCATAGAGCAAAATTAGCCAACAATGCCAAAATTAGCCAAAAATCTACTTGATCCAGGTCCAAGTCCAACCCTCCCACACAGTTCACAACCTGACCATTTTGTAAGCTTTCTTACACCTTTCCTTCCTTTTTTTTTTTTTTTTTTTTTTTTTTTCCTCACTTATTTATTGAGAGGAGAGAACCGTCGGACTTCGGCTCGGAAGGAAGGACCTCCGACCTTCCCCCTTCGCTTCTTCCATTTCCTTGAGGTGAGTTTCTCTCCTCTCCCCATTTCTTCTTCTCCTTCTTCTTTGATTTCTAGGGTTTCGGTCTTTATCTCGATTTATTTTTTGTCCTTTTTTTAGGGTTTGGGAAATCTTTATTTGAAGGGTTTGATTCGGGGAAATGTCTGCTCGGCCTAACGTCACCATCACTCTGGGCCGGGGCGGTCAGGTATGTGTATACGTTCATCTTGTTGTTGCTGCTGCTGCTGCTCGAGCTAGGGTTTTCTTTCTTTCTTCTTTATGTTCGTGTACATGGACCTAGTCGGAATCTAGGGCTTCGGAGCGCGAAGCTCAGTATGGTAGCTTTATGTTCAGAAGAAGAATTTTGTAAGGAACCATGCAGGGTTCAAACACTCTTCCGGCGTTGGTTTTTGATCGGTTTTGGTAGTCTTGGCGGTTTTGGACCCTCGGGTTCCGATATGAAATGGTTGAAATGGAGGGAGGATGGTGAACAGAAAGTACACTGTGAGATGCCCGACGCCCATTAGCACCGCTCGTCTGTGAATAACATCTGCGGAGTGTCACGCCCCGATCCGGGAAATCGCTCGTCCTCGCTAGATTTTTACCCGAATCATCGTCCTCGCTGGGGCGTGATGCCGCACGAGCCTGGAGTTGCGCTCGTGCAAGGCAAGATAACGGTTCACATAGTGATTATCTCAAATTCGTAACATAAGCAGCGGAAGGAAAACAGAGTATAACATAAGAATCTCTTTTATTCATATTGAACTGAAGGTTACAAAGGCTCTGAATAGCCCAACATAAAATGCCAATTGGCTACAACGCTCATGATCTCTCTAGCTCACAAAGGATTACATTGTTCCATACATCATGCCTCTTTATAGCCACTAAGTAGTCCTCGGCCGAACATCTCCATGTCGCAAGTCCGAACGCATATGCGGAAGCTACTCTTGAACACCAAGGACTCCATGCCTCGGCACGTCCAAGCCAAGCTCCGCCCCGAGCCTATCATAACCTGAGCCTGCACATAAACTAGTGGGGGATTAGTGCTTTCGTCCTCGCTTCGCACTGATCAAGATCCGCTCGCACCCAAACCATACACTTAGTTCATTTAGTGAAACATGCATCTTACTTTGTGATCTTTCTATTTAGTCTTAGGATCAGTTTCATGGCAATATTCATGCATAGCGACTTATCATAAATATGTCCGATACCGTGTTCCTGCTGCAGATACAGTTAGACATAATCTGAACATAAATATAGTGATCGTGCACATCACCGTCCTATTTTCCTTAGCCTGCAGTGGTTAGAACTTAACATAAGCAACATACGAATCACGAAGCCGACCAATCATAAACTTAGACAATGCATAAGGGTCGCAGGCCCTGCGCCTGCACCCAACTCTCATCTCAGCCCACCGGCCCTATCTATACGAAGGTCACGGTGTTTCGCACCGTAATGGACTTGGCATCTCTTATGTGTAAGCCTACAATCGCTTCGATACGGGTTGCTAGCCCAGTATCCGAAGGATCCCAAACTTACGGATATCATAGCTTATCACAGCACTGGACGGTCGCAATCCGTCCGAATGTTGTGCACCATAAATACCACACATAATTTTCTCCTAGGCCGAACGGTCCCGACGCCCCGGCGTAACCGTTCGAGGGAAGCCGTACCCGTGCACGGGCAATCCGAGTCCATTGACCATGCAATACGTACGATATCATACAATCCATAGCATACCAACCGATCTCGTATTCCATAAACATAGTCTCGCACATAAACGGTTTCCCGTGCCATAAACATATTCGCGTCTCATAAACATAATCTACCATTCATATGGGGAGCTCCGTCGGCGTTATGCCCCAACACATCCATATTGATGCACGACGCCCAACGGCTTAGTCATCTCGTTTTTATATTCAGCACGTACCATTCGTAAGTTGTTCACATAGCCTAACTCCGTAGTTACTTAGTCTTTTCGTACATAAGTGCGCGAAGGCACGCTCAGCACCATAATTAATGTTCTACGCCTAGAGTTCAATGTTCTCGGAACCGTGCACATGATGCACATCTCGATATTGTCTTTCAATGTTCTACCATCATGCCTTATCGCGACCCGTGCACTTGATGCACGTCGCTTCAATTGTTTGATTGTTCAATGTTCTATCTTAGTGTTCAACACATATTTAGACACTTACTCGCCGAGCCACGCTCGCTAACTCGATAACATCTTACGCAAGCACGAATATGTTTTATTAGACGTGAAGGAATAGGGAGAGAGAGTCAAGAACCCGCCCACCTTAAGCCGATACGCCTTGCTGTCTCGCCGATTTGAAGCGTCTCGCTTCCATAACTCGATCGCATAGCTAACTCCCGGACTTGGCCATTCCTTTGAACTACTCGGTTGATTTGGCCTATCGCACCCATGCCACAATCCGTTGCAAGGCCACGATTTGGTTTTGCGGACACTTCATTGCATAAGACAAAATGCCGACCTCTTATCGTCCAGCGTAAAAGTATAGCCTGCACACCAGATAAACCAAAGTCAGCACTTGCTCAAACGGGACTTATTCTTTGCATCGATTCGATTCATAGATTCCAACCGACTCAAAGCTTACCTTTGGCCAACGTAATACTTGCATCGATTCGCATCGATACTTCATCGGGTCAACGCAAACTCTTCGAGTCAACGACTCATCATAATGCACCGTGCGGAGCGGGGCATTACATAATATACCACTCAAAATCAGGTTCGTCCTCGAACCGAAACCAACACTTAATCCAAGTGCCTCGCATAGATCGCTTCACGATCTCGTGCTACTATCGTTGAATCGTACAACTTAGTTTGGATCATACACATATTTTAGGCGTCCCACCAATATATGCATTTCAGCCAAGCTCAGTTGTAGGATATCGGGACAACTAACAAGCTCAACTTAAATCCTCAAGCATCCATCGGTCCGTACTCGACTTAGTTATATCTTAGCGCCTATTCCCAAAATACTCTTCGTATGCATCATCCCATAACATGCGACCATCTTCCAACATCTTGCACATAACTTAATTCATCTATAACTTCAATCTCGTAAGTTTCTCGCCGGCCACCTAATACTCGCATTGCATCGAGTCATTGCGCATCCGATCACAACAATTCTCCGCAACGCCTATTCGCCCAACCGTTTTCTATCTCTCGCACAACTCGAGTCCTTCATCCAATCATTCATAACATTTGGCCTTAACGACATGGACTATGTCAACATGTCACAAATTCCCTTGCCTACAATCCGTACTCGATCTCGCACACAACTATCTCCATACGACCCACATTCTCGAACTGCCTACGCATCGCGTCTGGGGCTACCCCCGCTAGGTAACTTATCCAGACATCTAGAGGTCAACTTGAGTCTACGATGCTCAAAGGCAACAATCTTTCTGACCCAAGGTCTCTTACGATACGCTCATCCACGATTCTCGACCGAGTACGACTCCTTACTCAATTCTCGAATCAATCCCAATCCGTTCGTTTCGTAACATAAATCGTGCGCTCAACACACATAGCCTAACCGTTACTCAAACCGATCTACGACACAACTCTTACGGTCGTTCTTCTATCCGTCGCTCTCACGCATTGCAAAAATCCTTGCAATCGCCTTACCGTATCATTACGCTAAGCACGTTCCTCAACATCTGTTCGATCCAACATAACTTTTCTTGACCATATCGATTCTAGTACTCGCTAACTTTCGAGATACGATACTCACTCGCTTAGACTTATCCTCAACATGCACTACCTCATTCCTTATCCTTCTTACGCGACTTCTTTAGGGTCATCCTATGGGACTTCAACATTCATTTGATTTGGCGGTCAAGTCTTCTAGGGTCATCTGCCCCGAAACTACGCTCGATAATTGAAGATCATCACAAGGGACAGTTATAACGAACCATGCTATGTCCTATTGCGGAGCCAAATCAATTCCCGACAGTTCCTATGGGACTTTACCCAATCCGACATACCAATTCATAATTTGTCCATCCCCGCACAACTGATGCGCCGTTACTACTCGAGTCACTTAGGCACTACCGTTGACAATATCGCACAATCCTCAATTTCGCCTTCGCATCAAACCACAAGTCCATATCAAATTTGCCACGTCTCGCAAGTCCGATCATCCCCGCTGGATGAATCACCATACCAGCGCTCACGCAGAATGATTGTTCTAATTTGACGTGACGCATGTGCGAGGCTGGTGTTGCGCTCGCTCAAGACAAGAATGTCAACATAGTGGTGATCCGCGAAGCAATCTAGACACTTTCAATTTCTTCCGAGTAACATCCATCCATTCTTAAATTTTCCGAAGCACTCCTACCGTTATCATCCAAACTGCCATCAACTTAACTTGCATCTTATTCATCCAACAACAATGCTCAACATAATTGTCGTTCATTCGATCAGAGTATCCCCGAGTTATTGCATATCGTCTTTGATACGCCTCAATACCATCGTCGATATGCATAACTTGAACATCTTCCTTTCTTATAAGCTCAAACCCGTTGCAGTCATTGCCATTCTCCGAACTCGAATACGAATCAAGTCTCACGTACCAAAATCCATTTCGTTGTACTAACTACCATCATCGAGACACAATTTTCCATTCACATATCCATTCTCATATCCCTACTCGCACTTTCAATCGTGCTACCGACTCATCGCTCTAACCCAAATTCGTTCGCACGATTTCTCCGTACTTACTCAATACATTCCGAATGGTTTTCGTACCGACTTAACTCAACTTGACCGAGTCGACTATTTCCTCAACGTAACATTCCTTCGCGTATGCTTAGCCTATCATTCGACTTTACTTAACGAATCCTCGTCCGACGTATCATCTATAGGTACAATTTCGTACATAATCGTTCAACTCAATTTATCGAGGCATACTTGCATCGACTTCTATCAAGTCATTCCCGCTCGAGTCTCGGTACTACTTCGTCTGTTGCGGACAGACCTATCATAACCGACATAATCGTCTCGACGTAACCTATAGTAAGTTACCAACCGGCTTAACGTCGTTATCGCTAAGTGGTATTCCATATACCACTCAGGATCGAGCCTATCGTTATCGACACAATACTTCGCTATACTTGCTCGCATAACTGGTATTACATATACCACTCGAAATCGAGTCATTACTCAGCATCACATTCCGCGTAGGTCCGACATCTATTCTCAATCGACTATCCCGTATGGCGATCCTTCCGATCCCAGCTCTAGCGTTCGCTCAAGTTTGACATGCATTCGATCTAACCGTACCATAGCGATCATTTTGATCACACCCGCAACATTCGCTTATTCAAAGCTCAACGCGATATTCGGCCAACATAAACGTTCGCCTACTCAACTCAACTTAGCAACCAACTCAACTTGTACTATCGCATCCGCGATCTTTCTGAATCCCGCTCGTTGCAACTCATGCAACAACTCATTTTCGATACTTAAGGTCTTTTACTCAATCTCGCGCAACATATCGCTATCCATCCGCATAGCCATACAACACGCATCATGCCATATCGACTCGTTGCACCGATGCAACGAACGATCCACGACTTGCTGCACTCCGTGCAACCGATAACACATAATCACTCACATAGCCACATAATAGGTATTGCCTCATATCTCGATTCGTTGCACTTCGTGCAACCAACAACACGTATCTCTCGCACCCCGTGCGACCAACAATACATACTCTTCGCACTTCGTGCGACCAACAACACATATATCATTGCACTTCATGCAACCAACATTACCATATTCGTTGCACTTCGTGCAATCAACGACTCATAACTTTCTTACACTTCGGGAAACCATAATCTCGTAATCCGTTGCACTTCGTGCAACCAACACACCATAACTCGTTGCACTGCGTGCAACCAACGTTCTCCGATGGCACCCGGAGATAGCATGATAGTCACGACATACTTGTGGCAGACGTACGCACTTAATATAGACTTATTGTATGGAACATCCAATGTAGCGTCGAGCAGATCCATGAGCCATGCGGTTGCGGAAACAACTTAGAGTCAACTGAATTCGATAGCGAAGCAACTGAGGGTCAAAGAGATTCATGTACGGTCCAAAGGATGGAACCGCTCTGATACCAACTTGTCACGTCCCGATCCGGGAAATTGCTCGTCCTCGCTAGATTTTTATCCGAATCATCGTCCTCGCTGGGGCGTGATGCCGCACGAGCCTGGAGTTGCGCTCGTGTAAGGCAAGATAACGGTTCACATAGTGATTATCTCAAATTCGTAACATAAGCAGCGGAAGAAAAACAGAGTATAACATAAGAATCTCTTTTATTCATATTGAACTGAAGGTTACAAAGGTTCTGAATAGCCCAACATAAAATGCCAATTGGCTACAACGCTCATGATCTCTCTAGCTCACAAATGATTACACTGTTCCATACATCATGCCTCTTTATAGCCACTAAGTAGTCCTCGGCCGAACATCTCCATGTCGCAAGTCCGAACGCATATGCGGAAGCTACTCTTGAACACCAAGGACTCCATGCCTCGGCACGTCCAAGCCAAGCTCCGTCCCGAGCCTATCATAACCTGAGCCTGCACATAAACTAGTGGGGGATTAGTGCTTTCGTCCTCGCTTCGCACTGATCAAGACCCGCTCGCACCCAAACCAAATACTTAGTTCATTTAGTGAAACATGCATCTTACTTTGTGATCTTTCTATTTAGCCTTAGGATCAGTTTCATGGCAATATTCATGCATAGCGACTTATCATAAATATGTCCGATACCGTGTTCCTGCAGCAGATACAGTTAGAGATAATCTGAACATAAATATAGTGATCGTGCACATCACCGTCCCATTTTCCTTAGCCTACAGTGGTTAGAACTTAACATAAGCAACATACGAATCACGAAGCCGACCAATCATAAACTTAGACAATGCATAAGGGTCGCAGGCCCTGCGTCTGCACCCAACTCTCATCTCAGTCCACCAGCCTTATCTATATGAAGGTCACGGTGTTTCGCACCGTAATGGACTTGGCATCTCTTATGTGTAAGCCTACAATCGCTTCGATACGGGTTGCTAGCCCAGTATCCGAAGGATCCCAAACTTACGGATATCATAGCTTATCACAGCACTGGACGGTCGCAATCCGTCCGAATGTTGTGCACCATAAATACCACACATAATTCCCTCCTAGGCCGAACGGTCCCGGCGCCCCGGCGTAACCGTTCGAGGGAAGCCGTACCCGTGCACGGGCAATCCGAGTCCATTGACCATGCAATACGTACGATATCATACAATCCATAGCATACCAACCGATCTCGTATTCCATAAACATAGTCTCGCACATAAACGGTTTTCCGTGCCATAAACGGTTTCCCGTGCCATAAACATATTCGCGTCTCATAAACATAATCCACCATTCATATGGGGGGCTCCGTCGGTGTTATGTCCCAACACATCTATATTGATGCACGACACCCAACGGCTTAGTCATCTCGTTTTCATATTCAGCACGTACCATTCGTAAGTTGTTCACATAGCCTAACTCCGTAGTTACTTAGTCTTTTCGTACATAAGTGCGCGAAGGCACGTTCAGCACCATAATCAATGTTCTACGCCTAGAGTTCAATGTCCTCGGAGCCGTGCACATGATGCACATCTCGATATTGTCTTTCAATGTTCTACCATCATGCCTTATCGCGACCCGTGCACTTGATGCACGTCGCTTCAATTGTTTGATTGTTCAATGTTCTATCTTAGTGTTCAACACATATTTAGACACTTACTCGCCGAGCCACGCTCGCTAACTCGATAACATCTTACGCAAGCACGAATATGTTTTATTAGACGTGAAGGAATAGGGAGAGAGAGTCAAGAACCCGCCCACCTTAAGCCGATACGCCTTGCCGTCTCGCCGATTTGAAGCGTCTCGCTTCCATAACTCGATCGCATAGCTAACTCCCGGACTTAGCCATTCCTTTGAACTACTCGGTTGATTTGGCCTATCGCACCCATGCCACAATCCGTTGCAAGGCCACGATTTGGTTTTGCGGACACTTCATTGCATAAGGCAAAATGCCGACCTCTTATCGTCCAGCGTAAAAGCATAGCCTGCACACCAGATCAACCAAAGTCAGCACTTGCTCAAACGGGACTTATCCTTTGCATCGATTCGATTCATAGATTCCAACCGACTCAAAGCTTACCTTTGGCCAACGTAATACTTGCATCGATTCGCATCGATACTTCATCGGGTCAACGCAAACTCTTCGAGTCAACGACTCATCATAATGCACCGTGCGGAGCGGGACATTACACGGAGGATTAAGTCCGAGGAGTTTGAGCGAAACATGTTCATACTTGTTCAATGGAGACTCGCTTGATTGTTTCCCTTTTAACATGATTTATGTCTTTGGAGGCTGCAATAGGTTTATTATTTTGTTGTTTAGTGTTGTATTTATGGAAATAAACCCATAAATTCTGTTGGGAAAATTTCACTATGGGAGGTTAAGATTAAGTTCAGTGTTCTAAATGGTAGTCAAGGCGGCCGCCTAGGTGCTAGGCAGTTGCTATCTGTACCGTTTTTGTCGTTGGCGGTGGAGTAGGCTACCAACGGAGGTTTGATGGCGTAGGCGGAACAATACATGACTAGATGTTTTGGCAAAACAGTTTTACAAGCATTATGAACTTATGATTCACGTTTACAAGACTAAAACTTCATGAATCTTTGTTCTACAACTTAGTTATGCATAAAAGACCCTTACAATATGCATATTATGTAAAAAAAAATGGTAAAATAGTAAAAAATGTCCAAATTGTATGAAGCGCCTAGGCGGTAGGCGGACCCTCTCCGCCGCGTACCCGCCTACAGTTGTTTAGAACCTTGTTTATGTCTCACCATCTTTTATTTTACTAGAGTTAAAAATTTGTTACTCGTTTCTTTTAAGGGGATTGGGTTTGTTGCTTGCGATCGGAACAGAGATTTGAGCATATATTTTTGCTGTCTATTCTCCTTCTTGAACCCATATTTGTCATTCGTGTCTTGAGAACCAATGGCTGCCTTACGGTGCTAAAGCTGGTTCATTATGATCTCACATGCAATTTTCTTCTTTCTAGATCCACAAGGAGAATCCCCATTTATTTCTAATGAGGTTAGAAATGATGGAATGTGTTTCTAGGGGTGTATTCACTGTTGGTTAAGTGCCGGAAACATTAACTAGTGAAAATGGAGCATATTTTGTATGTGACTGATTATTTACCTTGTCATTACCATTCTAAAAGTTTTGGCTTTTGCCTTTTGTAAAATTGTTCTATCCATATTAATTAGTTAGTGTACCTACATGACTACATTGCAAGGTTGTGAAAAGCGCTAGGCACTAGTCGGACGGGCACCTAGCGCCTAGCCCGCCTAGATCTAGACGTTTCAAAAATAAATAAATAAATCCAAAAAATCTACTGAAAATTGCATAAAATTCATAAAAACCCAGCGCCTAGACACTAGTCGGACGGGCACCTAGCGCCTAGACCGCCTTTTAGAACAGTGCTACATTGGTGAGTTTATAATATAGGTAGACACTATTGAATCTCCTTGTGTGTTCTCTCGTAGGTTCTTTGGATACTATAGTGTAGGACATATCAAAGGGGCAGAGAAGATTGGGTAAACACGTTATATTATATGTTGCCTAATGCCTATACATCTGTATATCAACCTGCATTCCTTGTACCTTTTGCCAGTGTTATCAAAGGCGCGCCTAGGCCCTAGGCGCAGGTGCAAGGCCTTAGTAGCCTCGAGGCAAGGCGCAATCCTCTAGGCGCGCCAAAGACGCGCCTTTTTCCTAGGCGTTGGATACTGTTAAGGCGCGTCTCAATAATATTGCTTCAGGAAAGGAATATATATATATATATATATATAAGTTTATCAATGTTTATATATATATATATATATATATATATATATATATATATAAGTTTATCAATGTTTATATATATATATATAAACATTGATAAACTTATATATATATATATATATATATATATATATATATATATGCGCCTTGCATCGCTCGGACGTGCGCCTTAAGTGCGCCTTGCGCCTCGGGCGATATGGACCCTTTGCGCCTTGAGTGCGCCTTGCGCCTTTAACAACCTTGCCTTTTGCCTAGTATATATATTGAAGTTGCCATTCCCATTAGGAGGATAAATGTTAAACATGATGCTTGGCATGATTGTGAGAAGGTCCTTAAGTTCTGTTTCTATTTGTTGTAGGTTGTCAAGCGAGCACCTATGTCAGATGTCACTCGTCCTGATCATGAGGGAACATCAGGAAGTAAGAGGCCGATCAGCGAGAGGTTAGGAAGCAATGTTGACGATTCCCATTCCTACAATGGGAAGCGCAGAGACAAAAGGTACACCCCCCTTTGTAATAGTCAAATTCTAAGGTTATTATGGCATCGATAGCTTTACAACTGGAAACTATTATGCTACTTGCATGTAGCTCTGAGCTTGCTTAGGTTTCTTTTTTTCTTTACCAATTTATACCATTACTTCTACCTTACCAGGTTTTGGTGAATGACTTGTGAACCTATAACATTATGGTTGTATCTTTTTTTTTTTTCCGAGAAATGTTCTATACCGGAAGCGATGGAACAAATTAGGGAATATGATGATGCACAATGCAAAATTCAGTTGTCTAGGGGGGGAAATGTATAGTTTTGCATCCAATTTTCTGAACTGTTGAAATTCAGTGGTATCTTGCAGTAATTTTTTTTTCCTTGGATCGATGCTCATTACCAAGCCTTCTCCCATTAAAACGGGGTCGGCTATAGAGCATAAGACAACTCATAAAAATATTTGATCTACTTCTTATGTTATGACCTGCTGATGACCTGACATCCATGTTGCATGAATATGGACACAATTATAGTAAGGGCACTATGCAGATACGGGATACAAACATTTTCAGATAGTTGCAATAAGTAGTATGGTATGGGCACGATACAATTAAGGACACCATTTTTCTGTGTCTTTCTGTGTCCCTGCAACATAGTCTGACTTCAACCTCTTGGTTTGTGGCACATTCCTAGCAAAGGTAGCTATGAGCATGAGCGGTCATTTGATAAAACCTACACCGGCAGTCTTCTGTATTCATGGGAGTATGAAAAAGTAGAATCCTATGGACACCAAGATCTTAAACAATGTCCATGACATGTGTATCTAAAGCTATACAAGGGGCAGATATAGTGGGGTTTTAAGTGGGCCAGGCCTGGGATTGGAATTTGCAACTTTTGAAATGTTAAATAGTTGATGACCAGCCAAATATCATGAAATCTTCAGACAGCATTGGAATCATGCTCATGGACGCCCTCATATTAATGCTGGACTTGATCAATGAGATCCACTTGGTTTATGGGGACCTTCAGTGCTATTGCAGGTCCATGAGATTTGACTGGCATGTTTTGTAGGCTACTTTTAGTGAATTTTTTTTTTTCCTTTCATGTATGTATTTGTCCTATGTCAGTGCAGGTATAATTGAACTCTTTTTCCTACATAACTTCAATCTCAACCAAGGGATTCATTCTTATTTAACAACTTGACCTTTTCCTCTAGATCATGGACCCTCTGAAATTTTATGTCCAGGAGCTTTGATTAGCATACCTTGGGGGCAATTTTTGGTTTGATTTTGTACTTTTCTTGTCTCTACTACATGAGTTCAAGTTGAATATGTACTTCTATTGGTATACGACTTTTCCCAGTATGTACCTCAACAATGGCCTTCATATGAAGCTTTCTTTTGTCTTATTTCAAAATCAGCTAGATGGTTGGAATTTGAATATTAGATTCATCAAAGACCACACAACAAAGAGTTTACTGTAGATGATTTAGGCTACAGTTTGCTTGGTGTCTTGGTGGTGGATGCTTTTGGATAGCGGATGCAAATTTGTTTAACTGTAACCCATACTCCAAAATTCAAACCTTCCATGGCGAGGCTCCTGATCCAACATGGTGGCATGTTTAGTTAGACTTGCTAGTTGCTACCTTCCCCAACCTTCGAGTATGCTGGTAGGTAGGATTTCTCTCTTGGGACATGGGACACATTTAGTTGTTTATAAGTTGAATGAGTTGTATATGGCAGTATCCTAAATGAGAGGTTAGGTCTTCAACAGTCACTACAAGAATATCATGAAAATTTAAGATGCAGAATATATTCTCAATCTTTTTTTGTTCTTTTTCTATTTTATTGATCTATGAGACTATGCTTATTAATTTGGTTTTACTTCTAGCATTTAGTAACATACAGTTCATATTGAGATTATGAAATAATAAGGTTTAGTTTTATTTAATTAATTTTGAGTTTTTGGCATAAGAGACACAATTTACATATTCTATACTAGGGAAGGTACTCTTAGAGTGCCTTGGCCCTGCCTCACCCCTCTAATTTTAGACTCCACTGTCCTGCCTAGCGCCCCGTCCCATACAACATAGGTTAATATTCTATAGTCCAAAAAAGTAAAGGACAATGAAGCATATTTAATGAGGCAAGGAAAAAAATCTAGAAATAATGAAGGAAATAAAGAAGGAAAAGAACAATATGGAACAATCTAATCATTAGCGTTATTACTGATCTTACAAGGAATGATCCCCCGCCCACCCCACCCCACCCCATATATCTTATAGCAAACAAGGGCAATGTCTAAGAGATTTTTCCCCCTACATTTATCATCATTGATAATATATATTGAATGTTTCTTTCATGTACTTGATCTAAAATTGTTTATGAATTGATTGTATTATGCAGCTGGTTATTAGTAATACTAGGTAACATGTATGCTTAATTGGCCAATTGTCTAATTGGATTAGCAATGTCCGAGGGCCTGCCATGTGCAGGGTCTGAATAATTCATATTGAGTTATTGTGTAAGTTATTTGAAAAGGCAAATGTTAAGAGCACTACAAAAGTTATTAGGAGCCAACACACTTTTGACAGTCATGACTGCCAAATTTTTTTGCCGCTCTTTCTATTTTATGCTGCCAGAATTTTAACAATCCTGGATATGCACAAGACTCAGTGTTCTAAAAATCGTCCTAGACGTCTGCCTACACGCTAGATGGGCCTATTCGGCGGTTTGTGTGGTTGTGCAGCCTTGTTCGGGTCTGTTCGACCCTGTGCGGCCTTTTGCGGTCCTGTTCGGCTCAGCAGATTTGAAGTTTTTGATTTTTGATTTTTGATTTTTGATTTATTTGTATTTTTGGACTTTTTTACGCTTAGTTGTATTGTGGATATGTTGTTTGGATTTTAAGATTGGATTTGGATTTAGAACATTGCAATTTCACATTTGTAATATAGATTTTAAACTTTAAATTTCAAATTTCAAAAAATTTTATGAAGTGTAGTATGGATTTCATGTTTGGATTTCAAATTTTGAATTTTGAATTTCAAACTTCAAATTTGTATTATGGATTTCAAATTCAAAAAAAAAAAACCTGTTCGACGCCTACGCGCCCTAGGGGGCCCTCCGCCGCACCGAATCCGAATAGCAAATTTTGGAACACTGACAAGACTGTCGAAAGTGTGTTGTCCCCTAGTAATTCTTGTAGTGCCCTTAACATTTGCCTTCAAAAATCCAAACTGGATTGGTTTAGTGTTAAGTGAAATTGCAGACATTGTAATATTTTGGAGGCCGTGATTGCTATGAGCTGTGGCGTTCATATCACACTTCTTGTTTGAGGCATTTGTGGTGATGGGGGCCACAAGTCTGTTGGTTGGTTCTGTCTGGCTGGGGCAGTCTCATAATAGTCTTCTGGAGATCATGGTGCATATGAACTTTGAGATCACAACTCTGTTGGTTGGTTCTGTCTGGCTGGGGCAGTTTCATTATAGTCTTCTGGAGATCAAGGTGCATATGAACTTTGAGATCACATATCTTATATCTCACAAGAGCAATGTCTATGAGGATTTTTTTGCCACATTTATCATCATTGATAATATATATTGAATGTTTCTTTCATGTTTTTGATCCAAAGCTGTTTGTCAATTGATTATATTATGCAGCTGGTTATTAGTAATACAAGGTAACATGTATGCTTAATTGGCCACTTGCCTAATTGGATTAGCAATGTCCAAGGGCCTGCCATGTGTAGGGTCTGAATAATTCATATTGAGTTATGTAAGTTATTTAAAAATCCAAACTGGATTGGCTTCCTGTTGAGTAAGTGAGCTTGCAGACTTTGTAATCTTTTGGAGGTCGTGATTGCTATGAGCTGTGGGGTTCCTAAGATATCACACTTCTTGTTTGATGCATTTGTGTTGATGGGGGCCAAAGTCTGTTGGTTGGTTCTGTATGGCTGGGGCAGTCTCATAATATAGTCTTCTGGAGATCAAGTTGCATATGAACTTTGAGATCACCATTCTTGTTCGATACACTTCTATTTGTCTCTCACAAAGCTGTTGGATGGTTTAGTCTGGCTGGCACTCGTAAAGAAGTCTTATTGTAGGTCTCAGCTTCCTGGTTGCGTGGACATCTCATTTTTGGCTAATAAGTTGGATTCTAAGTTATTGCACCTGATCGTATTGGACATAGTGATTGGGCTCTCTTTTGAGGTTAAAGCATTGTATTTTGCTATAGTTGAGTCAGTTTGCTCCATTTAGTGAGTGAGGTTAGATTTGTGGGGTCAAGTTTTAACTGAGACAGTACACATGGGTACCGTTGACCCTGGTTGCCCACATAGGAGGACATTGGTACAACTAGGTTGCCCACATAATTGTTTCTTGTATTCCTTACCCTTGGTTTTTCATAGTAGTTGAAGTTGAGTGGAGATCACAGAATATGCTGATAGTTCCTTCTGGATAGTGGGTTTAGTAACTTGAGTTATCAAGAAGGTTAAATCAACAATGGACATTTCTGTTTCATGAAGAGCCTATAAGTTGGAAAGTCGAGGATTTTGTTCTAAAATTCTTACTTTTTAGCAATATGGTTGTTTTCTTGTTTACGTGGTACCCTGTTGCCCTTTGTAACTAGGGTGATATTTGTTTCTCATGCACTTGGAGCTTATAAAGAAAGAAAGTTTCAAGTTCAGGTTTCAACCTTCACTATATATATATATATATATATATATATATATATATATATATAGGAAAGCTTGGTGTGAAACTTTTGAATTCCTAAAATACCCTTGAGTATTTTATAAACATGATATTATTATGTCAACTTGCATGTCATTTATGTTTAACAGTCAAAGCAATAAAGTTTGCATGCTATGAAGTTTCATTTTTCTATACAACTCTTCATGTTTCAAAGGTAATAAATTTGTCTGTCTTTATCATTTTTCAAAGGCTATTATTCTCAGTAGAAAAAAAATAAAAATAAAATTCGTACTTCGAATCTCTTGGCAATGTAAAAAGATAGCACAAACACATCAATAGTCACTTGGAAAAGACGAAAAGACGACAGCCAAACTTATGATATTCTAATTAAAATACGTGCAAAGCACTTACATGTAGACTAGTATATATATAAAGCATATATATATATATATATATATATATCATTCTCATGAGAAACATATGCTTTAGTTGATATAGTATGCTTTAGGGTCTGCTTGGCAATTGTAGGGGTAGCGGTTATGAGGTGTTTTTAGAGTACCGGTTATGAGGGGTCCGATTTTGGGTGTTTTTTAAGTAGCGACTTTTAAACCAGTCGAATCCATGCTTGGCAATTCACTAACGAGCGGTTCTGATAGTTTTTTACACGAATAAAATTAAATAGGGAAGGGTATTAGTAGTTATAATTATATATTTTTTGGGAGGATATAAATGGAATAAAATAATAAAACCCCTTCAAAACCCCCGCCGATTTGGGATGTTTATAAAGCCACCCAAAATTACATTACATTGGTTTTGGGGTTTTTTGAGCTGACCAAAATCAGTGCCTCAAAAAAATAACAAGCATGGGTTTTCATAAACGGTCGGTTCAAAAATACCCCAGAACCGGCGAAAACACCATTACCAAGCAGATACTTAGTAAATTTGACCCTGGTTGCCCATTTAGGAGGACATTGGTACAACTAGGTTGCGCACAGTTGTTTCTTGTATTCCTTACCCTTGGTTTGTCATAGTAGTTGAAGTTGAGCGGAGATAACAGATTATGCTGATAGTTCCTTTTGTGATATTTGTTTCTCATGCACTTGGTGCTTATAAAGAAAGAAGTACTTGGTGCTTATAAAGAAAGAAGTTTCAAGTTCAGGTTTCAACCATCACAACTACACACACACATCCTTTTTGCATGAAGCTAATTATGCATTTCTTTTGTAGGCAACGCAAAGAGGATCATCATAATTGGAGTTCAAGTGATGGTGACATCGAAGAAGGCAAACAATACATACCCAGTATCCATCCTAGGCCTTCATAATTATTACAATTTTCTTCATAATTCTCTCTTTTCTGTTGTCACATGTTAACTTAAAATCTATAGACTGTCGTGTTAGTCAAGATGATCTGAGATTTAAACTTATACACAAAAGTATGTCGAAGAGATGCAAAAGTGCTGCTGATGAACAGAATGGTGTTGATCTTCGTGACAAGCTTTCTCGGAATTCAATTAAATATGAAACACGGAGGCCTGTACCAGAATCAAGATCTTCTGGCTTTATTAGGCGAATTCCTCCCACAAGAAGTGCAGATGATTTGCTCCAGTTGGATTCATCAAGAAAAGCATATTCTTGTAGTTTGGATAGGTTAAGGCATAGGTCGCCAGATAGGTTGGTAGGTGCTTCTAGGGCAATGTCCCCTCCAAGAAGAAATTACGAGGATATGCGACATGATCTACGGCATGTTTCGATAAGGTCTGCTGATCCTTCAAGACCGACCAACTTTATGATAAAAAATGTTGATGTTTCAAGACATGAGCCTATTCTTAGAAAGGCTACAGTTCCTGTTGAAGCTGCGAAGCCTGTACGAGCTGTTCCGTCTGGCGGGGCTGAGCAAAAAATTTCTTACATGGTAAAATTTATATCCTGTTCTTTTTTTGGTCTTGTTTTAAATCCATCTAGACGAACTCTTAAGTAGACACCTACTTAGAAATATGATGCAGTAGTACTCGTTCTAAGTTATCGCTATATGTTATCATTTTAGTAGTAGTTTATATTGTGGAGATCCTTTTAATACTATTTGCTCCTCTCACTAGGAGTTGTGCACTGCTGAGGGAACACCTATCATCTTTTCAACTAACTGGACAGCACACGTGTATGCAACATTCCTGTTCATGTTACCTGATTTTCTGTCTTTAGCTAGGATGCATTGATATATGCATGACAATTTCACATTTGCATAGATTGAAGTTTATCAGTTGGCATAGTGCAAGCACAAAGTTTAAGGAAGCTGGCATAGATTTCCTTAAACTTTGTGCTTGCATAAAGGTTAAGCCAACAACCAACGATTATTTATCTTCATCTACAAAGGTTAAGCCAACAACCAATGTAAAAATTCCAATTGGTTACATAAAGGTTATAGATTTCCTTGCCGGGATAACCTTATTATCATCACATACATTTGATGTTTTGACTTGGAAGTTCCTATAATCGTAGGTCCATGTTATGAAAAGTAATCTAGAGCTGAACAAATATTATTACATGCACAAAGTGCAATCTGTGTTTAGAGGCAAGGTTCAGGAAGAAATTGTTTGTAGTATTTTTCTTGATGCAAATATGCAACACACTTTAGTCAAGGTTCGTAGTATCGGAAACGGTGTCATACCCTTCCTATAAGTATCAGGATTGACAATATCGGCGATGTCAGATTGGAATATCAGATTTTTGGGTATCGAAAAGCAAATAACTATTAATAAATTTTTAAAAATTTAGAAAAATATTTTGTACATTTAGGCATAATTTTAATTATTTGTGTTGTTTCTTAGTAGTTTTGAAATTTAATAGTCACAATTGCTAGTTGGTGCGATAAATAAGTTTTCTTCATTTATATGCTTTTACAATCTTACTATCTTTTACACCCTTGCTGATTGGTCTTTCATTCATTTTTCTCTGCCGAATTGACTGGAAAAGAGATCCCGAACATCAGTATCGGTTAGTAACGGTAGCGGTCGGTATCGGATCGAGACATGGCAAACAGTATCGGGATTGGCCGATACTGCAAACTATGGTTTTAGTGATTATTTCCTTTGGAGAAGAATGTTTGGGAAACATGATGTTTTATGCCAACCTGTTTACTTGTTAAATTAATTACTTAAAATGCATTACCTCAAGGAAAGTAAGACAAGATACAACATGTCTATTGCGCAGCAGTTCTTGTTATGTTTTCTCAAATCACAGAAATACTGTTAAAGGGGGGCTACTATTTAACATTTTCCAGTGAGAAGCATGATACCAGTGTTTAATACAATTCTCAACCAAAGTAAAAATGACCAATTGAAATAATACGGTATCCTACATTTATGTTTGTGCAGGTGCATTTGGCATAGAACATTTTATGTTGGATAATGGAATAAAGTACTGAGGGGTATTCATGGTCTTGATCTTACCTGAATATATATTTCTATGCTATGTTGCACATATACAGACACATATATGGATAAGGACACAATATGGTTACGGGGTACGGACATTTTCAAATAAGTAAAATGTAGGCGCCTATGTTGCACAATTACGGGCACAGATATGGGTACAGGTCCAATACAGATAGAACCACAATTTTCCCATGTCCCTGCAACGTAGTTTATATACCATCATATTCATTGGATGCATAACACCACATATGTTGGCAAAAGTAGGTTCATAACAAATTAGGAAGTTGGTTGTAAGATTGATGTGTAGGCCATCCAACAAATACAAGGTCCTTTAAGTATAACCTTAATAATACAAGATCATGACATGTTAGGATATTCCTACAAGTTCTGCTGTTAGCTATAAATTTCGTGTTGCAACAGATGCAGATGAATCCATGATAATTTGAAGGTATGACTGCTGCAAGTTATCATGATTGCTTCTCATACTTGTAAGTGCTCTGCCTTACTGCACTCTTTGGTATACTTGTCACCATAGAAACAAAGAAAAGGACATCAAGTTGAAAACAGGTTGCAAGTTCCATCTACTTGTAGTCAGAGACATGTTTGCTGTTGACATGAGGTTGAGGTTGGTTTTCTTTAGCCGAGGCAGTTCAATATTTATATGTTGAAATGCCATTGTATATAATTGAACCTCCAACACCCTTTCATCCTCCATAGAGAAGGAACACAAAACTTTACTTGTTATCAGTTCTTTATGTGAAGTATGTTTACTTGGAGGGTCTCTCAGTATTGACCGTTTCTTTTAGTGGATTTATTCTGTAATTTCTGAGTCCTAACGTGTATATTTTGTGGTGGCTAGGTATTGGGTCGAAAGGAAAACATTTACCTGCTAGTACAGGGATATAGATGTAGCCATTTGCATAATTCCAAGTATTATCTGGTTACCTTGTTACAAACTATGTCATGCGTATTCTAAGTTATTCAATCTACCCAAATAAGGATAAGGAATAAGGCACTCATCTTGCTTGGAGGTCAAAAGTCAACCTTATAAGTTATAACGTTCCTAAATACATTACTTTGTTGAAACCCTAGTTTGTTTTCTGGTCAGTCTGGTTGTTAGGCCTTTTTATGCTATCTGTACCAGTCATCTCAGTTTTCATGCTACTGATTTGATGGTTAACCAAGTTTCTCTCTTATTGTCAAATTACAATTGTGGAACCGAGATTGCCCAGTAGTTCTCTACATATTGGTTCTCAGTTTCTTTTACAATTTAGGCACATACAGCTTGAAAATGGTTGTCTACGGTATATAAACACATTTGTTGGAGATTCAAATTCCAAAGTATTAAGGATTATTGCCCATTCATTTTATGTGAGATGATGAAAGGCGAATTTGGTAGTAGAAGATGCGTTTAAGAACCATCTTTCTAAAGTGTCCTTGGAGTTTGTGCAGCCACTTGATCTGAGACATCTTTCTCCATGCCTTACACCATATCAGCATGTTGATGCATGAAACATGCCTAAAAATGCAACCGATTTACTGGATTGGATCCAGGTTGGTCAAAGGATTTTCTCGTGCACTTTCTCAGGCACCATCAGCTAATGTTGGTAAAACATGAGGGGTTTGGGGGTGAAGATCTGCAGGCTTCTTTTGATCTAAACTATTTTGATCTCTAGGATATTTATCAAACAATTAAGAAGCAAACTGGAGATGCTGATACCAGTGTTCCAAAAAAAGGATTAATACTTTAATAGGCAACTAAAATTCTGAGTGTCCGATTTATCTAGTTTGCCAACTAATCAAAAATTCTAAGTGATTACGTAATTGCAACTATCGACCAAGTAATGCTATTATCAGTAACCAGACATGGACCTAGTGGGTAATGGAGACCACGTAATATAGCATTGGCTGATACAAGATGAGAATTAAAGCTAAATGGCAATAAATTGTCAATAAGAGACGGAGAATAAAAGGGCCAATTTGCCAGTGTATCTTGGTTCAGATATCAATTGGCTTAATCTAGTCCTGAACCACACTCCTAATTTAATAAATTTAATCTAGAAATGCTTGTAAACTGCTACACCATAACTTTTACAAGGGCCAAATCTACGATCTTTTTGTCAAAGCTCGCCTACCAAGTCTATAACCCTCACATAAGCAAAACTCCCACATTAAGTGCATTTTTTTCAAGAGAATTATAATTGATTCTTGAACGAAGTTAAGATCAAAAGGAACTGAAACTCTTTATGAAGATTGCATAGTTTGTATACCATTCTCAATGTGTTAGGAAGAGCATTTCTGTAGGACGTCTGACTTGTCCATAGTACAAACCAATGTGGTTTAATACTACACTCATGATACATTCTTTTAGGTGCAACACACACACACACACACACACACACACACACACACACACACACACACACACACAGACACACACATGGTGGGCAGTGGTGTTCCACCTTGCTCGTCTTGGTCAGAGAAGGGCCTACTTAAGAATCCTTGAAAGCGCATGGTGACAGTGGTGTTCCACCTAGCTCATCTTGGTCAGAGAAGGGCCTACTTAAGAATCCTTGAAAGCCCATGGCGGGCAATGGTGTTTCACCTAGAGTGTCTTCATCTCCATGTTCTACAATGTGTTCCGAATTATAGTATGTGATTTAGAGATTTCCATCAATCTTGCAAATCTTACTTTTCCGGGTTCCAGCCAATGGAACAAATAACACTTTATTAATTGGATAACAGATCTCCAAATTGCAATTTTTTATCCATACATGGTTTAGAGATACTAATGATATGTATCACTAGCCTGGCCCAATCAGCCATCCAAATCAATGATCTCAAAATCCTCTTGACTTTCATAGAAAAACATAGTCGTTTAGTTTACTGTTCCTGAAACGAATGAATTTTAAGTTAATCACGGAAAATCATTTTAATTTAAATTGATGCATGGGTTGTAGTATCCAAACCATTAATATTGTGTGTATAATATTTGACGATAATGAACGTTGTTGATCATCCACTTTGAGTGCGCTTGGACCATCTTATCATGATAAGGAATCTATCACCATCTCAGAGTATCATTACTCTTGTTTATTACACACACTTACACTTGATAACTTATTGGGCTTGGAGATGTGGATTTGACTCCTCCAAATCTGATGCTCAAGGTTGCAGTCGAATCAAATTATATTCTGGGAATATCACAGGCAAACCATCCAATTGTTTCGGAATTCTTTTCAAATATTTGAGGAAGTAATATGTGAAATGAGCTTGATCTGCCTGAAATTATTTCTTGTAACCTTTCAAATGGATAAGTAGACAGTTCAACTCAAATATAAAGTAAATACTTTTAGGTTGGAAGAAGATATGTTCGACATTTCTACTATAATTGTTTACTTTTGAATTATCTATATTTATTTCCAATTGGAGGATTTGGGAAATTCTGGGTAATGTGTTGCCATTAGGTTATATCTTGAGGGTCTTTGCACAGAATTTCTCCTGCTCTATGTTGCTGTGTAATTTAAGAGAAGTCTGCGTTAATACACTCTAACAGATCTACATTCATGTATACAGATACATGAATTGAATCATTTAACTATGTCAGAGATTTCTGATGTATAAATTATTTTCAATATTTTTTTTCCAAACAATAATAGGATATATTTTACTTAATTTTTTGCAGTCAGAAGAATCTGTTCCAAGCCTGCTGCATTCGTTGGGTCTAGGAAAATATGCCATTCTTTTTCAGGCAGAAGAGGTAACTAGTTGAAGGTTCCATGCAACATTACTTTTAGCAAGTTTGTGATATTACTACCATGCGATTAACCTGTTACTTGGGAAGTATTTCCATTGTTTTACTTGTCGCATCAGTCCTTGTTGGCAGTTTGAGTTTACATCATCAAAATATTGTTATTGCCTGAATATGTCATGTTCCTCCATTTATTGGTGGCAATGATGTCAGCCTTCTTAGACAGGAGCTTTATCCTCAGGAAGCTTGGCTGGGTTAAGTCACATCCAGGAAGCTAGGTTAGGATATTAGACACTGCCCATAGTTATGGTTTCGCTCCTATATTGACGATCCTGATTACCACCTGGTTTTGGGCTGCAGCACTTATGTTGCAAGATTTCTTGTGCATGCAACACTTTTTGATCTTCTGTATTGTGACACCATTTCAAATTACGCACTATTGCTTTTCTCAATATTTCCTTCAATGATTGTAATAAATTGATGTATGGAACTACTTGACCAACTTAATCATACTATTATATAACCCAAATCCTTAATATATATACAACAGCCATGCTTGCATAGACAGCAAAACCTTTATTCTAAACCTTTGCGTTTGGCTACCTCAATATTCTTTTCTATGATCAGCTTTATTGGTAGCCACCTTGGCTGCGAATTTGGCACTAACATAGGGGGTTGACGTTAGGTCGACAGCCGGTTATAAAGCTTTGTCAAATCTTGTATGGAGCTTTCTTATGCTCCATAGCAGACCCCATTGTGATGGGAAAAGGCTTGGATGATGATGATGGGCTTTATTGAGAGTCACCTCCTTTATTCATTTAGCAATTGTAATATCCAGGTTCAGTTAGTTAAAGGAACTCCTTCAACAATAAGCCTATCACTCTTCCTAACTCTAGCAACAGTTTTTTACCCTAGCCTGGCCATGTGAAATGATTCCCCTCTTTTTATACTTACTGAAGCTTCCTTTTACCTCCTGCATGTTCACTTTGTATTCGCACCTTTCACTGTACGCATAGCTTCTCAACATTCTCATTTGATGCACAATTTTTTTGATGTGTGGCCATCATTTTAAGCATGGTTAGTCATACGGTTGTCCCTTCAACATCATGGATACTCTCTGACTTGATGTTTCATTAGCACTCCACTTCAATCCTCCTGCTTTAGGACTTAGAAGCAACATTCTCACTTTTCATAATAAATGATTTTATTTTCACTAACTAAAAATTGTCTTTGGTACTTCACCATTGATGTTAGTTATTCCTTAATTTGAAAATGAATTATGTTGACTTTGTTTCTGGCTTGAGCTGTTTTGCTGAAAGTCTGTTAAAGTTGTTTTTCATTTGGTTAGTATAGATTGTTAATAAAGTTAGATTTCAGGAATTATAGTGAAAGAAACACACTGTTCTTTTCCTTAAGGGCTATGCAAATACTCTCATATTTGACAATGATTCGTATGGTTGAATTTCTAATAAATGAAAAAAAGGTAATTATACCATTTTGAACACAAAGGGACGTCTTTACTCCGTCTTCAATTAACAACAAACCATCTCTAGTTTATGATATAGATTCATTCTAAGTAAAAGGTTAAGATTGTTTAGGTGGACGGAATCCAACAGAATATCCATCGCTAACTAGGCTGACCATATAGAATGTGTTTTAACTTTTTGGTTTTTGTTTGTGCTTTGGTACACTTGTGTGAGTGTGGCAATACTAGTGCCAACTGTCTAAATCTAGAGGGATGATTAACAGGCCTTGCAAATGGATTTAGGGGTTTGACAGACTGACTATGATTGGATTCTTCCTAACAATCATGACCAATAGTAGTCCTTCGAATATGATCTCATTTATTGCAGATTTTTGAGTCCTCTGGCAATATTTCTGCCCATCTCTGCTTCATCATAACCATAACTTGTGCTTCAGAGTTTTTCTTCTTTTGTTTTTGACCTGTGCATCGCACATGTTTCTTGTCCCAACTCTTTAAGTCTTATAGAGATGATCCCACGCACAAATGACTTCAGGTGTTTGACCAATGAGAATCTGAATTCTTCATTGTAAACATGATTGCTATATTAGTCTGAAATGGGTAGCAGGTAGGTCGGCTTAGATAGGTTTGCCATAGACAACGTCTTAGCCGCAATCATTGTGTCAGTGTTATACTGTTGTGTTTGGAAGATTAATGGCTACGCCATCAATCATATGGTTGTTTAAATAGTTCAGAGAATTAGAAAATAATCGTACCCTATGGTTATACATAGATATTTTTACATTCTTTGAGATGGAAAACTTACTAAATTTTCTGCTTTTAGTTGCCAGATCCTTCCCCTTATGCCTCTCTCATCCTAAATAGGGCTCACTTCACTTCATTATTGTCCTAATAAATCTTGACCTATTATACTGATTGGATATGAAAACTACACTCCCAACATTTATGTAATTTTCTACATTGTGTTGAGAAAGAAAACTTCCGTCCAGAAATACTGTCCAATTTGTTTTTTCATATTCTCGAATAAACATAGTAAATCATAGAATCAATTCTTATCTCGTGTTGATTATCTTTAGTTTTAAATGGTTTAACTGGAGATAGCAAAAACTTTAATCTTTTCATATGAACAGAAATATTGTCCCATATCTAACTATATTATAGAGATTAAATTAGATATATTTTTAATGTTAATCTTTTCATATGTTTCTTAAATCATCATCCAAATCTCCTCCATGAGAATGGGGTCGGCTATGGAGCATAATAAAGTTCCAGAAATGATTGATAAAGTTTTTATGACTGACTGTCTACCTGACATCAACCCTCTGATTTCGTGCAAAATTCCTAGCCGATGTAGCTATGAACATGATAGGGTCATGCCAAAAATCCTAGATGGCTAGTTGGCTAGTAGGTAGACCTACCTTTTGGATATGTTGTCTATGCGGCATGCGCAAGGAACCAAGGAGCACCCTCCATGTTCCCCTAGACTATAGCCGATGTAGATATGCACATGATAGGGTCATGCCAAGAAACCTAGGTGACCAGTTAGCTAGTAGGTAGACCTACCTTTTGGATATGCTGTCTGTCTATGCTCAAGCAACCAAGGAGCACCCTTCATGTTCCCCTAGACTATAAAGAGTCTAGAGGAAGAGGTAAAATGATATAATATGCTATGAGAATTGCATTCATCTCTCTGACACATGAAGCCAAAGAGTTCAAAGGAATTTTTTATTATTGTAATCATATTACCATCTAATACACTATCCGATCATCCAATGAAGTTCTAAATAATCATCTTCTCTTACATTTCTTTTTTGTAATTGGTTTGTTAGAAGTATCAGTCAACGCTGAAAGTTTAGGACAAAGGACTTTTGTTGTATTATTTGCTAGAGTACCAAATCTTTGAAATGTGCATCACGCACAGTCTATTTGTAAGTGTATGTTGGAGTGTCTTTGGTTTCAGAGTTCTATACTACACTATTTATTTGTGCTATATGTATTTAGTTAACTTGTACTAGTTTAATTAGATAATTTGTCGCCTAATTATCTTTGAGCTGCGACTCTCTTTCAGATTTCTTTGGTTGCATGATAACAAAAATAACTTATGCGTGAAGTAATGATTCTTCCTTACTCTTTGAGTTTCATTAAATGTATGACAATCTCTTGCGGCCTTGCCCAGGACATAATTCCAAATTTTGCATATTTTGTAATGCTTCCTTTTACTTTCGGCACCACCATCTACTTTTCATCTCCTCGCCATGCATGTAGTGATAATACTTCAATGGAATCTTAGCTTCAATGGTAGTCTGTTACTCTGCATTCATTAATACATAATTTATGGAGTGTGGGAATAACTGACTAGGCACATGTTGAATAGTCATATAACTTGAAACTTTTGCTCTACTACATAAAGAATAGTTAATAATGCCATCAGTTTTAGGCTTTGAACTTCCAGTCTCGTCGAAACAGCTTACTACCGATTCATAAGTACTGAGAGGTATTCTCATCAACAAAAAAATTGAGTTATTGTTATACATTGGGATGTCATTATGATTTTATTTGAAGGTGGACATGACTGCTCTGAAACAAATGGGAGACAATGACCTCAAAGAGCTGGGAATACCAATGGTATCCTTCTTTTCTCTGTATAATTTCATTTGCAAATACTTCTTTCAATTGAATGTCAATTCAGTTCTTTTACTTGGATCAGAAATGCATACCTTTACTTTGGTAAAGGTTAATGTGTACTCAACTATGGGTTAGTTTTTGGTAAGAAGTCTGTGGAAGTTTGTTCATTCTGTTTAACTGTGTCAGTACAGTGACTCGCATCTCAGAAACAATCCTTCTTACTAGTAACTGAAAATACATACTAGGAATAAACATACAAAATATGACAATTTTTGGGCGGATGCAGCACAAGTTACTAATTTATATTATTTGTTGAAACTATAAGCAGAGAGAGGTCATTAGCAAGAAATACTTTCATAAGTTGCATGATTTGCATCTCGAAATTCATTCTCTGATGTCTGCGAAGAACAATTAGTCTAGACTTTGAATTGCCTCATATTTTTGAACCACCATGGTAATACTGTTTGTTTCTAGGTACAGCAAGTGTTTGTGCTTTCTTCAGTTAGTAGCTTGTTAGCGCTTTTCAAATTAATAAACGGTTATGGATCATGACTTCATAGTACTGACACTCAGCACCTGGAGAGTTCTGGTTTTCTTAGCTGTAAAATGCTGTGACAGCATGAATAGGGAACAAGCTTACAATGAACTATATCAAAGTATACTCTTAGGCCGAGTTTGGCAACCGAAATTGACATTTAAACTAAGAAGTTGGTGGAAAGTCAATTGGTGTGTTTCTTGGTTCTTGGGACCAACTTAGAAACTTTTGGCCAGTCAGCCAAAGCCAAAATGAAAAGTAGGGGTTATCATTTAGTTTCCATCCTAAGGATGGGAACTCATGGAAACTAGAGTGGCTACTACCATTTGTTATTTTGAAAAGTTATGAAAACTAATTAACATCATCAGCATCAAGGTTCAAAGTATCGGTATCGGAATCGGTATCGGACCATTGCTATGAGTATCGGGATCGGCGGTATCGGCAGTATCGGAGGTTTCGGATCGGAGTATCGGATTTTTTTGTATCGGAAAACAAATAATTATCAATAAATTATTTACATTTAAAAACATATATTTTATACATTTAGGCATAATTTTAAGTATTTTTAGTATTATTTCTTAGTAGTTTTGAAATTAAATGAAATAGTAGTCACCCTTACCGATTGGTTTACGTACAATAGATTGATTTTATTCTTTTACATACTTTTACAACCTGATTATGCTTTAAACTTTTGTTGATTTGTCTTTTTCGTTTAATTTTCTTTGCCAAATTGAACGAAAAAGAGACCCCAATGTCGGTGTCGGTCAGTATCGGGTATCGGTCGGTATCGGATCGGGACATGCCAAACCGTATCGGTATCGGCCGTATCGGATCGGTATCGGCCGATACTTTAAACCATGATCAGCATCTATATTGGTTAAATTGTGACATGTCCTTGGTTTCGAACTTACTTTCTCTAGTTTCTAGGAAGTCTGAATAAACTAAGTTTTCAACTTTCAAATAGACTGTAGCAGGACACTTTAGATTTGAGGTTTCGTTATAGACGTCTTTGTTTTCTATGACCTTTTCCAGGCATGTTTAAAACGGTAACTTTGTTTGCAACCTAATATATTGTTTTTGTAGATGAATGTAAAAGTTTCTATCTGAATACAGACAGAAGTGCCTGTGCGGATCTACTTTCATATCATTAAATATTTTCACACTACAAATCACGAGGTTTAATTCATTAAATCAATAAGATACGTGAAGGTATCTTTAATTAGATCATTGGTTCTGTTCTTTATGGTATCCACATCATTTCTTCCTATGAGATATCATACAGAATAGAGTTGTTCTCTCTTTTACATTGGCAGTATACTGGAATTATCACTTTTTAGTATGAGATATCATACATACTAGAGTGATTTACGTTATTACAAGGGACAGGATACTAGAGAACTTTCAGGATTACTCCAAGGACATTTTACATTATAAAATAATGAGGATATTAAAGTTCCATTTTCATGGTGTGGCACATTGACATGAAAGATGTATAAGGTTTTGTTTTTTTTGTTTTTGAGGGTTTTCATGTATGTTTATGGGCACTGATACTTTTACACCCTTCTGAAATGTCAACAACTTGAACCTTCTCAAATCATCCATCAAAGATTCAAATACAAGATTTCTTTGTTATGTTCACAATATGGATACCAGCTGACAAGGCATCTCTTAATTGTATATTTATATTATCTACCATTGATCAGCTTCATATTTCCATCTAATGAGTGCTGACTAACGAGAATTTGAAGTTAAATGATGACTTTGTGCGGAGGAATCTGCCAAAGTATTGAAGATAATAGTGGGCATCTGAAGGAGAGAGACATGAGATATAACTTCAATAGTATGTGTATAAACTTGCACAACATTATGTATATTGCAAAGTTGCAGATATTGTGGCCTCCAAAGGAGAGACATGCGAAAGAGAATACAAAAGCAATTTACACTACACTATATTTTCGAACCTTGGCATGAGGAAAATTACAACTGTGACAGCATGATATAATTTGTCGCCTTATTTAATCTTTATAGTTAGATGTCCACAGAGAAATCATGTTTCGTATATAGGTTTATATTTATACCATGTATTCTGGTAACACTATATTGGGCAACAATGTACTTTTAGTTCTTAGCTTCTCTCTATCACAGAAGTGAAACTAATCTATTGTGCGTGTACAACTGATTACCATTTACTTTGACATACCAAAATTTAGTCAGCAATTTGTGTGAATATACATTCCTATTAGCTTTCTATCGTATTTAAACCTGAATATTTTCACGTCAATGTTTGTAGGGACCTAGGAAGAAGATCCTCTTGGCAGTGTTACCCCGTTCAAAACATCGACATTCTTGAGGGCGTGCTGCGTTTTTTCGGTATTCGTATTGTCGAATACCATCACAATTTGTTAAAAAAGAAATCAAGCCATGAGATGTATGTCTTTAGAACAATTGAAATAACCAAGTTGTATCCTTTCAAATTAAATTGTATGTGGGTAGAATATTTACAGAAGCATCATCTCATCTTACGGTTTTCTACAGCCCAGTATCTGTGATAGATCTGCTGTTTTGCCCGCATAATGCACTTCTTGATTACATAAAACAAGGAAGAGTAAGACTCTTCTTAAGAAACAGTTATTGATGGAGAAGCATGCTTCTTTTCCTTCAAATCTCTGCAGTTTGAGCCCTTCCTCGCTGCCAGGAGAAAGGGGTATTCCTTGGAGCTCCTGACGGTTGCGGTGGCGTGCCTGCAGTTATGGTCGGTGGGGAACCGGTGCTTTAGGCAGACCTTAGTGTCGCACGTCTTGCATGTGGTCGTGTTGGAGAAGGTGAGCAGCTCCTTGCAGCGCTTCACTGGGCACTTGGGCTTCTGTTTCTTCGCAGGGTCGCAGACACCAGATCTTGCATGCCGTTCCAAGACGTCGTCCTCCTTTTCATCCGTCATCTTATCAATCGACAGGGAGCAAATCGTGCAGACCGCCACGGTTCTGCTGTTGTGGTTCGACCTCGGGCAGCTGTGTGCCTTGTATGTTCTATGCTCTAGGCAGAAAACCTACCGGGACAAGGTTATGAAGAGGTTGGTTTATATTCAAGCAGCTAGGAAGGGTTAAGAGGGTGTATACCTTTTCACAACCAGCGCACGTAAAAGGCAGGAAATCGAGCTGATTGCAGCCGTCTTGCTCGCAGTGCTCTCCGAGATCCGGGAATGCCTCTGTGCCTTTGCTCATCTTCTTCTTCTTCTCTCTTTGTTTGCCAAGAGTTTGAGGGAGGGAGGAAATTATTTCGTTTGGGTGATCTTTATATAGGCTGCCCCAAGGATACATATGACTTGGTGCCTAAGAAAGTTTAGTGTGCGTTGGTGGATTTTATGTCAATTATAGGATTCAAAGAAGCTGATAGGCAACTTGGTTGCCAACCGTCTCCGCACACGTCATCGTTTGACTAAATTTAATCTTTTGACTAGATTTATCTATTCTCTTGCTGGAAGCTTCTCATAGCGAACACAATTTCCTATATATATAAGAACAACCCTGCTATTTTGACCACTGCGGGGGCCGGCCCACGGCCACGCAGCACGTCGGCATTGGCCTTCCGGCTCGGGATGGACCCGCGTTAGCAGGGAGACCTATGGCTGGCCGCCACGCGGGTGCGAGCCAGCGTGGGCCAGCCCCGCGGGCGGTCAAAATAAACTTTTTTATATAAGAATTAGAATCATATTAAGAAAGGGAAATGCTACAATCAGATTAAGGGCTTACAACTAGCCACGTGGTTGGTTTTTATTGGTTGTAGGTGGGGTCGGATGAGACCATGTTAGCAAGGGGTGAGTGGGTTGTAAGAATTTAGTAGTAAAGTTAGCATTATTGCTTAAGAAAGAAAAATGTTACAATTACAACTTTCTTACAACTAAGGGTTTACAACCAACCAATTTTTATTGGTTGTAGCCTTGTAGGTGGGGCTAACACATGTTAGCCGGGATGAATGGATTGTAAGAATTTGGTAGTAAAGTTAGCATTATCTGTGCAGTCAGTCACCTCATGGCCTTGTTGTTAAGAAGGACCCGATGGTCCGCCCATGGTGGAGGGGTGTCGTGTCCCCCCTTTGGAGATGGAAGTGCACGTACGGTAGGTGGCGGCACGGAGGTCTTCGTGTGGCCAAAAGCTACAGACTTCGATAGGAAAGGTATGGCGGGGGATGGTAGGCCTAAGATTTCACAAGCTAAGCTAGAGGTGACAAGGACGAGCTTGCTTTTGCTATGGAGATGATGGTATGCTACAACTGTAACCAAGGTGGCCACACGAAAAGGGGGTGTTTGAAACCCCACCATTTGAAGGACACGTCTGACTTCTGCCTCATCTCGTCGTCACCGTAAACACCTACTACTACTACTACTACTACAACAGAATGTCAGGCCAAAGCTCTGAGGAGGGATCAAGGATGGAAGTAGGGCTGTGCACATTTGAATCGAACCGACCAAATCGAACCGGACCAAACCGAACCGATCAGTTTTTAACCGAACCGACGGCCTGGCCGGATTGGTTCGGCTGAACCTTTTAGATAACCGACCGGTTTGGTTCGATTATTCTAAAAACCATTTAAACCGAACCAAACCGAACCCTATTCTAACAGTGTTAAATAATTAGGCTGGGACCGGTTGACCCATACAATTTAGGGAGAGGGTCTGGTCCATCAAATGACCAATTCCTTCTTCACAATTCACGAGCGGCTCCAGTCTCCCCTTCTCCATCTTTTTTCTAAATTTTGAATCTAATCCTAAACCTCCCTCCTCTCTCTCTCTCTCTCCAATTTTTTTTCCGCCGGCAGTCTCCTCTCCTTCGAAGTTGAGACTCTCCAGTCTCCCCTCCTAGGACAGCCTCATATTCTACGAGCCAGGTCTCCGGCACTGTACGTATTCGGGGACTCGATGGCGGACGTGGGCAACAACAACTACTTGGAAGGGAGCCATACCAAGGCCAACTTCCCTACAGCGGTGTCGAGTTTCCCCTCTCCAGGCCCACCGGCAAGTTCAGCAACGGCTACAACGGCGTCGACTTCCTGGGTATTCATGTTCTTCATTTTTGTTTAATTTTTTTTTTACACTTTACATAATACTAGCTGCATGTATGTTGGATATTGCTAGTTGTTACACAGATTAGAGCATGTAGTCATTTTTTTTGGGGGGGGGGGGGGGGGGGGGGGGGGGGTGGGGAGTAATTATTATTTGTGATATTTTTGTTTGGGACCAAAAGTGAAAGTTTTCTTTAGGAACACTCTTGCTCACTTCACACCTACCAGGGAAAGACAGTGACTGACCAGCACGTTTGGCAGCAGATTGTATTTGTGGTACCCATTTTTTTAAAAAAATTGACAACCAAAACCGATCAGCCGAGCCAAATCGAACCGAACCAAGTCGGTCGGTTTCAAAATCGAACCGACCAGTTGGTTGGTTTGGTTCGACTATGATTATTTTCAAACCGATTAGCTTCGGTTCGACTTCGGTTCCGACCAAATAGGTCGACCACCGACCGATGCACACCCCTAGATGGAAGTTGTTGAGGAGAGCACAAATCAGTTGAATTTACTACAACAACAAAAATATCTGGAGAAAATGGTAAAAATCAGCCAACAAACTTGCAAAGTATGTGTTGAAAGGTTATCACGGGCGATTTGTTAAGGACGAACCGACTCGGTGTTGGGTTGATAAAAATTACCCTTGTTTAAAGTGAGATTTGTTCATTCTCGCCGTTACTAGGAACCAACAAGTTTGAAACTCAAAACTATTAGCGCCTGAACGTCTAAAAAAGCACGAACAAGGTCATCTCTTCTGCTGCTGTACGTGGCTATTGTTATACTTTCTATTCTATCTTGTATCCTTTTTCTGAACTGAGTGCAAAAACAAGAACATTATAAAAGGGAGCCAACCACCTATCGGCCATAACCACCTACTACAAACATGGACGAATTCCCATAATGTGGGTGGTTACCAGCAGTTAATCCCTACAAATAGGAAAGTTGCAAATTGAGCCGCCATCGCAACTACAAAACCACGACAACATATAAGCAGTCCTGCAAAATCGCAGACGCACCACGGAGCCAGGGAAGCACGCGGTGCAAGTGCAAGCAGCATCACTGCATCTACAACGTCACTGAATGGAATGTACAATCTATACGCCTGATGCTTACATGTGAAGTGTCACGACACGCACCCTGATTAGGGGCACGAGAACGTGGGTACGTCCAGCCTACGCCGCAGTGTCGACGGTAGAACGCTGTATAGGTCATCTATAACATCTAACAATAAGATATATAAACCTGTCATCTCCGCACGGAGGTATAACATAACATCTCAACTCTATATCTCAAACACAAGTCTAGGAAAGATAGAACATGATATGGAATCAGATGAAAGGAAGAAACTGAATATAAATAGAGTTATCACACCACACAAAGTAGATGTCCAACACAAATAAGTACAAGACCTGAAATATAACTAAGTCACAACTAACAATCGGAACAATCCGATACAAAATAAAAACTATAAACACTAGACTAGACTAGGCACCCTCTACTGAGCTAGATGCTCCTCAGGCTCCTGAAGGTCACCCTCATGTGTCCCATAGAAGGTAGGACAGTCACCATCATCATCTGTAATATTTTCAATAGGTCCAGTCAGGACAGGAACGAGCACAATACATCTCACGCAGTTCATATCATGTTGGAAAATGTAAAGCATGCATAGAGTAAGATACATGGACTGTAAAGAAATATATATAAAAACGAAAGAGATTTGATAACTGGAAATATCTATATATATGATAAGTAAGAACTGTAGGAAACCTGTGATTTAGAGCATGATATGGTTATATAAACGGGTTAGGACATATACAAGATTTCACAAGATTGTACAAGATGGAATTTTGATCACATAACCATTTCCTACTCACCCTCCCCAATCAATACACAAGGATCCAGTCAAGTTACGTTACCTTGCACAAGAGATTTTTTATCATGTTTGCTCACGTGATCATGAGAGTACAAGATTGCACAAGAGTATACATGAAAGTGGTGTACATAAAATACAAGATGTTCGTGAAAAGCACATGACAACTGTATTTGATGCACCCCGAGGGGGATAACATCGCATGACAAGATCCATATAGTACCAATCCGTAATAACAACGTGACAGCATCATGTAAAGTAATCTAGAGCAAGAATATAAATCCTAACAAGTATGAAATGATCAGAGAATGTACTCGCTTGTCACCATGTATGACTGATATGAATAGATGTCCGAACTGGTGTCACAGAGTCCTATTCAGAGTAAAACAGGTCACAACATATCCACAATGGTAAAAATAGAGTATACAATGCATACTACATGATTCTAGGTCAATCTAGGTCCAAGTCAACTCTTGGTCAACCTTAAAAGTCAAACCAGGTCAAACTAGTCAAAGTTAGGTCAACCAATGTCAAACTAGTTAAGGTTTAGTTAAACTTAGCTTAACTAGTCACTTTAGGTTAATCTTAGTCAATTCTAGGTTAATTAGGTCAAGTTTGACCTAAGGTTGACTTTGGTCAACTCTAGTCAAACAAGGTCAACTACCTAGGTCAAGGGTCACTTGGTCAAATTAGGGTTAGCCCCTAATGGCCATAGGCTAGTAACTATGACCATAGGCTAATCACATAGGTTTCCATATGTAAACCTATATCTATACAATACAAGATCACATATATATACATATCTATATACTACTCATATATATCAATATATATATATATATATATATATATATATATATATATATATATATATATATATATATATATATATATATATATATATATATATAATACATATATATAACATACACTCATATATATATATATACTAATATGTATATATATATAGATAGTGAGAGAGGGAAAGTGATAGTGAGAGAGAGAGTAAATGAGAATGAGTGAGGGGGGTGTGTGTGTATAATGTGTACATATAGTGTATGGCAGCAAACCAAGTAAAACCCAGGTATCAACTACCATTCCAGTTCACTGAAATTTTCAGGTTTACATTACACTTGGAAACTCAGTAAACAACATTGCAAAAATTCAGTTTACCCTTCAATTTTAAACCTTAGGTTACAACCTAAATTCCAACTAGACTAACCTATATCTCAGGTATTCATATTGGGAGATCACAGTTTAAAAATCCAACTAAACCAACCCGAGCTCTCTTCTAACCTCAGCTACCCGTGTCAAGCCCAGTGTCCAAGTGAGGTGTCCAGCATGTATCCGTGTCTCACATGTGTATTCACAGTGTAATAGTGTTTCAAAAATTACCACAGGTTAATGTAATGCAATACATCACTATAACATGCTCGAAAACTCATTTAACAAGACAAATGAACATCACAATGTTTCCAGAGGCAAAACCCGATATCCCTGACATGTCAGCATATATATCCATGCAAAAATTATATTTTAAATCGATTAAAATGTATTAAAATAATCAGAAAACTGAATACTGTGCTCAGTATCAG
The DNA here is from genome assembly GCA_029216955.1 of Iris pallida. Taxonomy (NCBI): domain Eukaryota; kingdom Viridiplantae; phylum Streptophyta; class Magnoliopsida; order Asparagales; family Iridaceae; genus Iris; species Iris pallida. Next base: position 29,406,015 of record JANAVB010016800.1, read on the forward strand.
GAAAATGGGGAAAAACCCCTAACCAAGTTCGAAAGTCCTATAAAAACCTAAATTAATAGTTGGTAAAGTGTCGTGCACGTGTCAGTGTGTCCCACGGGTCATGGGGTGTCCCTACAACAGGACACAACGTGTCCAGACACTCACGAACACGCACAGACACACACAAGCACGCACAGCCTCGTGCATGTGTGCGAGTCGGTCCAGGACACGACACACGACACGAGGCATCTCGTGGTCGTGTCTAGGGGTTCACCAGGTATAGGGCTAGGTGTCTAGATGCCTGAGTCGTGTCCACGAAGTCGCGTGTCCACGCGCGAAACGCGTATCAGTGGGGGATTTCCGCGCGTGTACAGTGCGTGTAAAATCAGTGCGTGCGCGTTTTCTTTGTGCACACACATCGAGGTCACATGAAATTTTATGGGTGTGATGTCAGTCACGTCCCCGACCTTTCCCTAAAATTTCGTGTCCAAACGTGTCGTGTGCAGCGCACACGACGTGTCCAGTAGCAGGACAGTGCACGGGGGTGTCGTGCAGTGCGTGCGTGTCCAATTTCGATACGGAAACGACACAGAATTCGACTCAGTGTTAGTGATTCGTGATCAGCATGCTAAGGGCTACACAAACATGTAATTACTTTTGCAATTAACCAAAATTTATTTCTTTGAGGCATTTCAACAAACAAGGTTTTCTAATCATGGATACGTGTCCGATACGGACACCAAATCAAACCTACTTCCTACCAAACTTGACCCACAGTTAGGGTATACCTATATGCATGCAATTATGAAGAGAAAACACAATATTAACTAGGTTTATGGGTATTTACCTATTGAGTGAAAACTCAAGATTTCAATGGAAAAGGGGGGGGGGGGGGGGGTGTCCACTTCACTTGTTGGTGTCCACAGCTATGTGTCCAGCTTGCTAGCCTCCCTTAGCACCTCTAGGTTGTAGGAACCCAATGCAAAAGACTAGGATGAGTTTGGATCTATTTTGAGGAAGATATGAAGGTTTAAGGAAATAGAAATTTTCTAGGTTTTTAAAACATGTAAATTTGTATGGAATGGGTTATATAGGAAGGGGCATGCTTGGGGGGGTGCCCATGGCTGGTCATTGCAAGGGGGGGGGGGGGGGGTGTCCTTGGGTTGCTTCCAAGTTAAGGAAGGTTGACTTCTATGTAAAGGTAGCTTAGATCTTTAGGTTTTCAAAGAAATATCACAAAAGTAATTATCTAGATATTTTCTATACCTTGACTAACATTAAATACCTAACCCCTTAGTTTCTAGGTTAGTAACTAACCTCTAGATTAGGGTAAACTAGGTTAGGGGCTCTCATGACACTTAACAATAATTAAATAATAATAAAAACACATAAATACAAATAATTCCAAATAAATTCTAATAAATTACCAAAATACCCTTTTGACTAAAAAGTGGTAATTTGATATTTTAAACACATGGTTAGGCTCACATGGTCATGGTTAGTCTCTAGGTTAAGTAATCTCTAAGGTTGCACTAGCAAAACATCAAAATCACAAGTCGTGGTTTTAAATAGTTTTTAAAATAACTAAAAATTACCAAAAATCATAATATGGTTTAAAATATCATTATTAAATAATTATAATTACAAAATTTTAAAATTACCCTCATTTTAGAAACTGGGTGCTACAAGTCTACCCTCCTTAGAAAATTTTGTCCTCGAAATTAGAATGGTCATACTCCTTCTAGGTCAAACACCCCAACAATCACAGTCTCAAACACACAGTCCGATAATCATATGCGTCTATCCAAAATCATGATACTCGGAATCTTCGTCATGCTAGTGAGCAAGGCTACGATATTAACAGAGTCCTCGACTAAGGTACATACCTCTAGAATCATGGTATTTAAAATTTTCGCATTGTCGCATGCTTGGCCGCGAAAACCTTAAATTCCCACACCCGAGAAATACGTCCAAAATCCGACTATATGTCCTCACTATGCCAGCTAGCATGACTATAGAAGACTCTAGATCCCATAATCGAGACGACCTAGCCCATACGACTTATCTTAGAAGAAAATAATTCACAATGAAATATCCGAACAAAATTTTATCAACTACGAGGAATAGATAGAATCAAATTTCAAGACAGTTATAAGGAGGCAAATGCGGAAATAAAATCGAAAAGGTTGGAACCTGAAATCAGCTCTCCCTCTGCCTGTGCATCATCGACTGCCATGGCGAAAGCTCGCCCCGGCTGGCCTCCCTTGGCCTGCTGCTGATGCTGGACAAACCTCTGCTGCTGAGTCTGCAACGGTGGTCCCGTCTGCTGCCCTGTCGGAGCCCTAGCTCCTGCTGCTGCCTGAGCCAATCGTGCCAAGTTCTTGGGGCACTCCCTCAACTGATGCTCTGCTGAACCACAAAGCAAACACAGGCCCTGCCTCTTCCTGCAGTCGTCCCATCCGTGACCTTGCTTCTTACAGAAGTTACATATAGGGTGCTGTTGCTGCCTGGGTGCCTGCTGGTGAAGTATATGTCCCTGGCCCTGAAACGGCTGCTGAACTGGCCTCTGCTGTATGTGAGGGCGCTTGGCTGGCCCTGTACTAGAACTAGCCCCTAAGGTATCACTTCCCCTCTTCGGCTTGAGGCCGAAGTCCTCCTCTGCAATCTGTGCGTCCATCAATATCCGATCGAACGTCGCGTCACGGCGTCCCGAGGTGCGGGTGCGCACTGTATGAATAAGTCCCCTACGGAACTTACGAGCCTTCTGCCCCTCATCCTGGATCATATCGGGAGAGAACCTGCTAAGGCGGAAGAACTCAGCTGCATACTCGTCCACCGACGAGTTCCCCTGTACTAGACCCACGAACTGGCCCTCCAATGCTGTAAGAGCCACGTCCGGGAAGAACTTCTCCTTGAAGAGCCTCCGGAAGTTCTCCCATGTCAGCCCTCTCACCGACGCATGAGGATCCGTGCGGTACCATGTCAGCGTGATATCGAAGAATCGGCTAGTTGCGGCCGAAACCCAAAGTGCTCTAGGAAGCTCTGCCAGCTCCATACTCCGCTGCACGTCCTCTAGCCAGTCGTCTGCATAAAGGATGCCCTCCGTGCCCGTGAAGTCCCTGAAGCTCATCTTCCTAAAGTCTAGTACTGTCCCCGGCCTGGACTGCTGCTGGTACGGCTGCTGGCCAGTAGGGCCCTGCACCGTACTCGGTGCCACTCTCTCCACTGCTGCCAGTGCAAGCTGATACGAGTTCTCCATGCTCTGCCTCAGCATCTCAATCTGACGGTGTGACGCCTCCGACTGACGCTGCGATGCCTCTGCCTGGGCCTGTTGAGTCTCCATCATCTGCTGAAGGAGAAGGAACATATGATGTGTATCCGTCGGTATCGGTGGTTGTCACGCCCCAGAACCAGAATACTGGCAAGTAGGGACGGACCAGGCCAGCTACGTATACCAAAGTACTCCAGTACTCCGAAATAACGTATAAGCTGTATAGATGGGGGTTACTACTACAAGCCAACAGTCGATCCTAGGTCAAGCAATCCTAGGTATCTCAATCACAGGCAGTAAACAATGTACAAGAAGTAAGATCAACTGGAATATAAAATAGTAAAGCGTCCCAAACTATCATATATCAATGATCATGAAGCTAGTAATATAGAGTGAAGACTAGCAAGAGTAATAGTCATACATGATAAGCTCTAGCTATAGTCTAGAATACGCAAATCATGTTCTGGCCCGTAGGCTAAATGTCAAGTCCAAAACACGAGCTAAACACGTGCTCGGAGGCTAAACGCCATAAAAGAATAATGTACATAACTAGTGGGAGAATGAAATAGAAAACCCACTAAGGTACTCTGGTGCTCTGGGTAATCACCAACGAGTAGAAGGTACGGAAGATCCTCCGGGCTCCTCTATCAGATCTGGCCAAACAAAACCAGTGGGGTCAGACCCCCAATAGCAAGTACCACAAAGGAAGCCAAACTATGAACTAAAACCAGCATGCAAATCATAGCAACGGATAGAGACAGAAATAAATAAAAGTAAATCGAGACTCGTGCGCTACCAATGCACTTATCCCGAGAATAGAAAAGACAATAAGTAAAGCAACATGTAGCATAAAGTAAAGAACATGTGACGTAATGTAAACTGTGTACATGTAAGGAAAAGGAAGCATGTGAACATGAAACATAAACTAGACATGTGAGCATGTTAAGTAACTAGAACATGTGAGCATGTTATATAACTGGAGCATGTGAGCATGTCATGTAACTGGAGCATGTGAGCATGTTAAGTCTATATAGAACGACAAATGATTAGATGACTTAGAAAGTATTCTGGAACCCAAGTTACAACCCGTAAACCAAACAAGGACCGGGGTTGTAACCCTTCTCCTGAACAGAACTTTAGTATCTAATCATTTACAGACAAAAGTAAAGCATAAACAAAGATGTACTAAAATAAACAAATCCGGACACTGCCTAGGCAAACTAGACTAGACTGGACTCCATACAATAGTCACGGCCAAGCAATGAGTACGGCTTTATACATTAGCTAACTAGGGTTGTCACAATCCTAATTACTAACAAATGCAAGTTTGAGAATTTCAAGTCCGGTTACCTGCCTGCTGCCACCTATTGGTCATGCCGGGTTTTGATTACAAGTGTGACTTTGTGCTCCCACACGACGGTGAAGCTGGGAGAGTGCTCATCTCGACGGATAGCTCCAAACCCTTAAATTAAATGTTATAACGACCTAGACCGAAGGCAACAGGTAACTGGAAAATCCTCCCCACCCATGTTCTAATGATCAATCAAGTTATATAATCCTTACCATTTTCTTGGATTCTGGGTGTGGCATTCCGCAGAACCCATCCTAGACATGAGACATGCAAGACTGGACAAAAACGAGAATGTACACCATAACAAGCCACAACAAGAAAACATCATAAACTGGAAGCTGGGAGTGCGCTACGACGAGCCACTATAGGGAGTGCGCCATGACAGGCCACTATCATGTAAGCAAAGAAAGACATGTACAAGAGTGCACCACGACGGGTCACTATCTAGTAAGCAAGGAAGACATGTAAGGAGAGCGCGCCACGACGGGCCACTATCATGTAAGCAAAGAAGACATGTAACAATTATCATAGCTTGTAAGAAAGAATCTATCAAAGACATATCATGGCATGTGGGAAACAATAATTAAAGCTAAGTACATTTCATAGAAAAAGATTGAACATGTGCTAGTGTCAAGTGTATATAGGGTGTACAATCATTTTCTAACTATACAAGATCATCTAATCATGTTAAGAAATCATTACAATCGAAGAAAATATCAAAAACGGACAAAAACGGACAGAAACGGGCAAAAACAGACAAAAATAGCCTAACCGGGTTATCTGGCGGATTATAGCGGATTTCCGGCGGATTTTCCGGATTGAAACAGCAAATTTTGTGGTGCAAGTTCAGATTTTCCGACGGATTTCCGCGGATTTCCGACGGATTTTCCGAACCGTCACAGAAAGTTGATTTTTGAACTCAAAACTTGTTTCGGCCATAAAAACTTCGTTTTAAATCGAAATTCGGATTTTCAAAAATCAAAATTGCATAGAATTGAATTTCCTACAACATGGAAGTATTAGTTTTCACAAATCAAAACATTTGATGGATTAATACCTCAAAATACTCCCAAACAGAGGTTCTCGGGACACCGAAATGAGTTCCGATTGCCACCAAACTCAAAATCCATGATATACAAACTAGGTGAGGGCCTCATATATGTATATGTTACCAAGATCCATGATGGTAACACTAGTATCACTCTTGATACCAAGTTTTCTACTAAGTCCATATTGGATTTTAACAGAAAATCAAAATCTTGCTTAAACAAATTTTTGAAACATGCATATAGACGAGAATCATAAGGAAAACATATTTAACAAAATGAGTTTAAGGCAATTCTAAGCATTTAACACCAAAAAAAACAAAATGACAACCAAACAATATGGTTCATGGATTTGGCAAGATGTACTTGCCTAGGTTAAGCTCCAAGCCTAATCTTCTACTCCTCCTCCTAGGGGGGTTAGACACCACACCCAAGGCCTCAAGGTCAAGCTCTTGGCAAGCTCCAAGGGGGAGAGAGGGAAGAAGAAATGAAGAGAGAGTGAAGAGAATGAAAAGAGAGAGGAGAGAGAAAGTGAAAGGATATATATAGAAGGAGGAATTAATCTTAGCCGTCGGATCGTGATCCATGTAAAGATCTAAGTCAATCCTAACCATCGAAACAAAACCAAATATCCAATGGGTAATAGGGTGCATCTACACTATTCATGAAAATATCTAAATACTATTCATCAAAATATCCAAAACACTATTCACGAAAATATCAAAAATACTATTCATGAAAATATCTGAAATCGAAAATATCTAAAATGTGAAAAATCTGTATGGACTGTATGCCGTCGGTATACTCCGGTATACTGGCGGTATGCCGGCCAAGGAAAAATCTATAAGTTAGGAAAAATTTTAAAGCATTACGAAAACCAAGAAAATACGAAATACGCTACAAAATACGTATCCGTATATAAATACCGATACTGTGAGACGAGTCTCACAGTAGTGGTGGAGCACCTCCGGAATGACGACCGAAACCCTCTGGGGTGGAGGTAGTAGACCTCCCTGTGCAACTGCCGGGTCTCCGGGATAGTGGAATCACTGGGGGCAGTCTCGTGAACCTCCTCCTCAGCCTGATCAGATCTATCGGGCAAGCTACTCGATCCAGTGGCCTGCGGGTGCGTCTTCGTCATCCTGGAGACGAATTGAAACAAAGAGATCAATATGGCACATGAGTAGATTTATCAAGGAAGGACAGTTAATTTAATACAAGGGAAGTAATCATGATAATCAAAAGATCGGAAATTTCCTAGGTGTGATTGAGAAACTCCTATCATGTCCTAGGTCCTACGTCCTAATTGCAGGCTCGTAATTAGTACTCTAAGTCGAGCACCATTACGAGATCGCACTAATTGCGACACACGACCTGCATGGGCCACCACAAAAACGTGTCACGACCCGCACCCTGATTAGGGGCACGAGAACGTGGGTACGTCCAGCCTACGCCGCAGTGTCGGCGGTAGAACGCTGTATAGGTCATCTATAACATCTAACAATAAGATATATAAACCTGTCATCTCCGCACGGAGGTATAACATAACATCTCAACTCTATATCTCAAACACAAGTCTAGGAAAGATAGAACATGATATGGAATCAGATGAAAGGAAGAAACTGAATATAAATAGAGTTATCACACCACACAAAGTAGATGTCCAACACAAATAAGTACAAGACCTGAAATATAACTAAGTCACAACTAACAATCGGAACAATCCGATACAAACTGAAAACTATAAACACTAGACTAGACTAGGCACCCTCTACTGAGCTAGATGCTCCTCAGGCTCCTGAAGGTCACCCTCATGTGTCCCATAGAAGGTAGGACAGTCACCATCATCATCTGTAATATTTTCAACAGGTCCAGTCAGGACAGGAACGAGCACAATACATCTCACGCAATTCATATCATGTTGGAAAATGTAAAACATGCATAGAGTAAGATACATGGACTGTAAAGAAATATATATAAAAACGAAAGAGATTTGATAACTGAAAATATCTATATATATGATAAGTAAGAACTGTAGGAAACCTGTGATTTAGAGCATGATATGGTTATATAAACGGGTTAGGACATATACAAGATTTCACAAGATTGTACAAGATAAAATTTTGATCACATAACCATTTCCTACTCACCCTCCCCAATCAATACACAAGGATACAGTCAAGTTACGTTACCTTGCACAAGAGGTTTTTATCATGTTTTCTCACGTGATCATGAGAGTACAAGATTGCACAAGAGTATACATGAAAGCGGTATACATAAAATACAAGATGTTCGTGAAAAGCACATGACAACTGTATTTGATGCACCTCGAGGGGGATAACATCGCATGACAAGATCCATATAGTACCAATCCGTGATAATAATGTGACAGCATCATGTAAAGTAATCTAGAGCAAGAATATAAATCCTAACAAGTATGAAATGATCAGAGAATGTACTCGCCTGTCACCATGTATGACTGATATGAATAGATGTCCGAACTGGTGTCACAGAGTCCTATTCAGAGTAAAATAGGTCACAACATATCCACAATGGTAAAAATAGAGTATACAATGCATACTACATGATTCTAGGTCAATCTAGGTCCAAGTCAACTCATGGTCAACCTTAAAAGTCAAACCAGGCCAAACTAGTCAAAGTTAGGTCAACCAATGTCAAACTAGTTAAGGTTTAGTTAAACTTAGCTTAACTAGTCACTTTAGGTTAATCTTAGTCAATTCTAGGTTAATTAGGTCAAGTTTGACCTAAGGTTGACTTTGGTCAACTCTAGTCAAACAAGGTCAACTACCTAGGTCAAGGGTCACTTGGTCAAATTAGGGTTAGCCCCTAATGGCCATAGGCTAGTAACTATGACCATAGGCTAATCACATAGGTTTCCATATGTAAACCTATATCTATACAATACAAGATCACATATATACATATCTATATACTACTCATATATATATATATATATATATATATATATACATATATATATATATATATATATATATATATATACACACTATATATAATACATATATATAACATACACTCATATATATATACTAATATGTATATATATATATATAGATAGTGAGAGAGGGAAAGTGATAGTGAGAGAGAGAGAGAGAGTAAATGAGAATGAGTGAGGGGGTGTGTGTGTATAATGTGTACATATAGTGTATGGCAGCAAACCAAGTAAAACCCAGGTATCAACTACCATTCCAGTTCACTGAAATTTTCAGGTTTACATTACACTTGGAAACTCAGTAAACAACATTGCAAAAATTCAGTTTACCCTTCAATTTTAAACCTTAGGTTACAACCTAAATTCCAACTAGACTAACCTATATCTCAGGTATTCATATTGGGAGATCACAGTTTAAAAATCCAACTAAACCAACCCGAGCTCTCTTCGAACCTCAGCTACCCGTGTCAAGCCCAGTGTCCAAGTGAGGTGTCCAGCATGTATCCGTGTCTCACATATGTATTCACAGTGTAATAGTGTTTCAGAAATTACCACAGGTTAATGTAATGCAATACATCACTGTAACATGCTCGAAAACTCATTTAACAAGACAAATGAACATCACAATGTTTCCAGAGGCAAAACCCGATATCCCTGACATGTCAGCATATATATCCATGCAAAAATTATATTTTAAATCGATTAAAATGTATTAAAATAATCAGAAAACTGAATACTGTGCTCAGTATCAGGAAAATGGGGAAAAACCCCTAACCAAGTTCGAAAGTCCTATAAAAACCTAAATTAATAGTTGGTAAAGTGTCGTGCACGTGTCAGTGTGTCCCACGGGTCATGGGGTGTCCCTACAACAGGACACAACGTGTCCAGACACTCACGAACACGCACAGACACACACAGGCACGCACAGCCTCGTGCATGTGTGCGAGTCAGTCCAGGACACGACACACGACACACGACACGAGGCATCTCGTGGTCGTGTCTAGGGGTTCACCAGGTATAGGGCTAGGTGTCTAGATGTCTGAGTCGTGTCCACGAAGTCGCGTGTCCACGTGCGAAACGCGTATCAGTGGGGGATTTCCGCGCGTGTACAGTACGTGTAAAATCAGTTCGCGCGCGTTTTCTTTGTGCACACACATCGAGGTCGCATGAAATTTTATGGGTGTGATGTCAGTCACGTCCCCGACCTTCCCCTAAAATTTTGTGTCCAAACGTGTCGTGTGCAGCGCACACGACGTGTCCAGTAGCAGGACAGTGCACGGGGGTGTCGTGCAGTGCGTGCGTGTCCAATTTCGACACGGAAACGACACAGAATTCGACTCAGTGTTAGTGATTCGTGATCAGCATGCTAAGGGCTACACAAACATTTAATTACTTTTGCAATTAACCAAAATTTATTTCTTTGAGGTATTTCAACAAACAAGGTTTTCTAATCATGGATACGTGTCCGATACGGACACCAAATCAAACCTACTTCCTACCAAACTTGACCCACAATTAGGGTATACCTATATGCATGCAATTATGAAAAGAAAACACAATATTAACTAGGTTTATGGGTATTTACCTATTGAGTGAAAACTCAAGATTTCAATGGAAGGGGGAAGGGGGGAGGGGTGTGCCCACTTCACTTGTTGGTGTCCACAGCTATGTGTCCAGCTTGCTAGCCTCCCTTAGCACCCTCTAGGTTGTAGGAACCCAATGCAAAAGACTATGATGAGTTTGGATCTATTTTGAGGAAGATATGAAGGTTTAAGGAAATAGGAATTTTCTAGGTTTTTAAAACATGTAAATTTGTATGGAATGGGTTATATAGGAAGGGGGCATGCTAGGGGGGTGCCCATGGCTGGTCATGGCAAGGGGAGGGGGGGGGGGGGGGGGGGGGGGGGGGGGGTCCTTGGGTTGCTTACAAGTTAAGGAAGGTTGACTTCTATGTAAAGGTAGCTTAGATCTTTAGGTTTTCAAAGAAATATCACAAAAGTAATTATCTAGATATTTTCTATACCTTGACTAACATGTAAATACCTAACCCCTTAGTTTCTAGGTTAGTAACTAACCTCTAGATTAGGGTAAACTAGGTTAGGGGCTCTCATGACACTCAACAATAATTAAATAATAATAAAAACACATAAATACAAATAATTCCAAATAAATTCCAATAAATTACCAAAATACCCTTTTGACTAAAAAGTGGTAATTTGATATTTTAAACACATGGTTAGGCTCACATGGTCATGGTTAGTCTCTAGGTTAAGTAATCTCTAAGGTTGCACTAGCAAAACATCAAAATCACAAGTCGTGGTTTTAAATAGTTTTTAAAATAACTAAAAATCACCAAAAATCATAATATGGTTTAAAATATCATTATTAAATAATTATAATTACAAAATTTTAAAATTATCCTCATTTTAGAAACTGGGTGCTACATGAAGTGTAAAGTGTGCCATTAAAGAGCCACTTTCTGCCCACGACAGAGTTCGAGTCGCTAGGATCTTTTGAGGTTTAGCTCCAAAGAAAATTCTTCTTGAAACTGGTGACAAAAACTATTGTTCCTTATGGGATTTGATCCTCCCCCCCCCCCCCCCCCCCCTTTTCCACCGAACAACCACTTAAACTAACTCACCCCATGTGTGAAGTCGATAAATGATAGTTCAAATAGTGAAATATACACACTTGAGTTTTGTCACATCATAGACTAGTAGGATTGAGTCATTAGCGATCAATTTCAAATAAATCCCAACAATGTCCCATATATTTCATTATGTAAGTTGAGTGTGGTCAACAATGATTGTACATCATACACTAGGATATGTGTCGCTTACGGTTTAAATTTTCTCGTATGGGTCAAATAATGGTACGATACATAATAGATTAAACCTTGAATTAAGTACCATAGCTACTATTCTTTCCACTCACATAATTATATCAAGTGTGCCATTGGTCGCACATTAAAGGATGTGTTAACTTGGTATATGTATATGTGTCTTGGGTATCTACAAGTTTACCATCAAGTGATGACCTATATCTCTGTTCATATACATGTGAGTTTAAATCACAATAGGCTACCTGCCAAATCTTGCGATGCTATGCTGCTGCAACATAGCCCAAAGCCGAGGTCTCACTACCTCAAGTGGTGTCACCACATGTAGTATGAGGTACTAGCCTCTTTGTAGTGTTATACTATAATACAATATATGACTGTCTGTCCTTTTGTTGTTCTACGCTGCTATGTAATAGTCCCAAGTCGAGGTCTTACCTATTGTGGTGTCATGTTAGTGTAAAATGAGGAACTAAGCCTCTTTGTAGTGTCGTGCTACTACTCTTTAACTTTTTGTAACCCCTCGTAAATCAATTTCTAATATTTTTTGAAACTTATAGGTTTTTTTGGAATTTTTCGGGATGCAAAATATTTAATTATTGATTTTCTTTCCAAAATCTTGAAAATTTTATTTTTCATAAATTAGTTGGTACTAATTAGTCATTAACTACTTAACTAATCGCAGTTACAGATTAGCCATGGCACACTAAGTCATGGATCTTCCTAGAACCTTTCCCATCACCACATATCCTTCCATGTCCATATCCTTTTTACAAGGGATAATTTAGCAAATACCCTCATTCTAAATGTTGAAACTAGCATATACCCCCACTATTTTTTTATCTAGCAAATACCCCCATTTTTGGTATGGAAAAGTAAAAATTTAAGATATACCCCTACTTTCAAAAAAAAAATTCTTCCTGTTTTACATAGGAGTGGGAGTATTTGCTAGATTAAAAAAATAGTGGGAGTATATGCTAGTTTCAACATTTGTAATGGGGGTATTTACTAAATTATCCCTTTTTACAATTACGTGTAGTTCCCCATGGCAGATGCTTGCCGAGCTCTCCTAGCCTATATGTTTGGATTATTTATAAGGGCACAGCAAAAATTGATCAGAGGTTAGCCATTTTCTGGCAGTCCTAGTAATATTATGGACTGCCAAAAAATGTGGCACATTTTCTGGCAGTCCATCTCATGTTTGGCCGGACTGTCACATTTTCTGGCAGTCCATAAAGTATCTAGGACTGCCAGAAATTATGACAGTCCTGGACTGTCAGAAATTGGATAGGCCTGATCAACTTTGGTTGTGCCCTTATAAATAATCTATATTTGAGCTATTCCCCATCCATTTTTCCTACACAAATTATTACAAACAATACACAACTTACAAGCAAAGCAATTTCATTCACACACACTCCCGACCCCTGCCTCTTCCGGCCACCACTCCACCCAGCAGCACCTCCCTCTGTCCCCACGCCACCGCCTGCACCGGCCGACCACCATCACACCACCACCACCACTGTCGCCACCCCCTGCTCCTCCTCCCTGTCTGATCTCCTCCCGACCACCACCGCTACATCACTCCTCTGCGCACCACCGCCCTCACCCAATCCCCAGCCACCGGCCACCCTTGCCGGAGCTCCGCCACCCTCTGCCACCCACTTTTCCGGCCAGCCACCCATCGATCCACCTAGCCGCCTCCGGCCAACACCGCCACCTGAACCGCCATCACCGCCACTCCCCTCCGCTTTCTTCACCGTCGCGACCCACGTTCCAGAACCACCACCCCCTGTCCACCGCGACCCCCGGATCCCTAGCCGACCACCAGTTTCCCCAACCTCTACGATCCACAGCCTCGCCATCATCGCCACCCCTTCTCCCCTCTCCCCGCCACAGCCGGCACCTCCACCGGCCGGGCTTCAGATCCACGACCGCCCCGACTCCTCCCCGGAGCCGCCGACCTCGGCGAGCCCTGCCGAGCGCCGCTGAGCCTCTCACCCCCTCCCCTCTGCTCTCTTCTTCTTCACTCTCTCTCGCTCTGAGCCTCTCACCCCCTCCCCTCTGCTCTCTTCTTCTTCACTCTCTCTCGCTCTGATCCTCTCTCTCTCTTTGTCCAGAGAAGGAAACATGAGTTTGGGTTGGATTATTGGATTATATGGTCAGTTTTGGATTTTGGGGTTTTATTAATATGGGCTTCCATGTATTTTTGTTTCAGTATTAAGTCCACTGGATTGGGCCCTAGCATCAAAATGCTAGACTGGGCTTTGAGCCCATTAGATGTTTTTAATGAAATTTAATTGTTTTAGTTTTATATTTAAAATGGGCTTTATGAGCTTGATTATTAATTCCTTGGGTTAGGCCTCAAAGCCCACTAGAATTATGTGTGTGATATATATATATATATATATATATATATATATATATATATATATATATATATATATATATATATATAGAGAGAGAGAGAGAGAGAGAGAGAGAGAGAGAGAGAGAGAGAGAGAGAGAGAGGAATGAATATTTATATGATATTTAAAATGGGCTGTAAGCCCTAAATTATTAGTTTAATAGTTTAATTGGGTATTTAGTCCTACATTATTGGAATAGATCCAAGATGGGCCTTGGGCCCTAACTAATTATTTGATTATGGACTTTGAGCCCTAGATGGCATTTACATATTTTATTTCATTTATAAAATGAGCATTGGCCCTATAATAATAAAGATTGAGTTTAGACTCAATAAAAATGTTATTCAGATATTTGTTGGCTTATGCCCTATATGATTTAATGGGGTTTTAACCTTAAAATGATTAGTCAATTGGTTTAATAATTGGCCTAAGAATATTTATATTTAGATTGTGGGCTTTGGCCATAGATAATATTGATAGCGTTTATATTTAGCCTTAGCCTTCCAAATAATATTAGCAAAGTCTAAATACTTTCTAAATTGTATTTTTGGCTAAATATTATTATCTATAAATATATTTGACTAAATTCCTTAATCAATTGGTTTATTTGATCAAATCACGATCATGACTAATCGTTTCATTTTTTTTACGAATGCAGACTTCTATCTCGATCTCGATAATCGTGCTAATTCCCAAATCTAGATTTCTATATATCAAACTGGAAAATTTGAATTATTCTGGACTCAATAGAATCGTCTGTTTCATCATTTGGGACCATCTTGTGGAGTATAACATCTGTATTTATTTCGTGTTAACACGCTTGTGTCGCACACGTCGACTCCAACTAATTGTGGCAAGTACACGCAACGATTACTTTTATTTTCTGATAGTTGCTCTATTTCATAATTTAGATATGTATGTCGTGTTTCATGTCACTCTTGCTACACGTGATTATTGTTTATGGATTCTATTCATGATTGTCGTATTTTGTGCTCTTTGTGCATCGTGATTATCGTGTTTCATGATTTGTGTCGTGACTTGAATCCGTGAATACTAGTTGCCGGGAGGGAAATACCTTAGCAGACATGTGAAATACCATTTCTTCGTGTCTAATCGTGTGGATAGCAATCGCACATCTCATGTGTGATTTGTCATATTCGTGCGGATAGCAATCGCACATCTCACGTGCAATTTGCCATATTACCCTAGCCATTCACATGTCGAACGTGATATTTCGAAACACATAGATGTAGAAGTAAATAGTTGTTTAATTTAGTTTAGTTAGCTCTATTTCTCACATTTCCTATCACATGTTATGTCTTTACTTAATTTAACCTGTCTCTCTTAAAATGCTAGTATAGTATTACAATTTTACTTGTTTATCTTGCATCACATATTCTAACTCTTGTTATATAGTCTTTATCATGTTATGAAATGTGTATCAGTGTTTGTACTTGCTCCAATTCTGACTGGATAACCACATTTTTAGGAGATGTTATGTCCCACATTCTTGGACTTCATAATGATGCTAGTCGGGACAGATCTTGATATACCATTGACCGTGAGTTGACCTCTAGAGAGATCTAGGCCATTATTCTCTATTTTAGATTTATGTTTTGTCTATCAGATTTGTCTCCGCTACATTCTTGATATGTATAATCTTTTATGGATTCTGGATGGTTTAGTGTTAGGTTATCTTTCATTATTCATATCTACTTAGCATTTTGTGATTGAGTACATGTTGATATTGTGGATTTGGAATATTGAGATATTTCTATTGAGGATTAGACAGTATTCTACCGTCGATACTGCGGCGTAGACTGGACGTGCCTCACGCACTCGTGCCCCTAACATTCGGGTGCGGGTCATGACATTTTTCAGCATGAGACTACATGCCTCTATATGGTGCTACGCTATTATGACATGGCTCGAACCTCATATGGTGTCACATCATTGTAGCATGGGGTACTTGCCCCTTTATAGTGATAAGCTACCTGCATTTCTTGTAAAGCACATTAAGTATTCTAAATGTCCAAGAACTCATTAAGACTTAAAACCAAACCTCCCATAAGACGTGCTCTTTATCTAGTATAATTAGTAGAACACAGAGCTTCTGGGATCCAATCCCAACAATGTCCCCATAGACAAACCTTTGTACCTGATGTATCCTAGTCAACAATTCTTCTTTGAAGCAAAAGTAAGATGTCCAGTAGATTTTTCTTTGAACTAACAGCTGAACACTATATTGTAGAGTTACAACACATGATATCAGAATTCCTTCAAGCCCATTTTCTTTGATGTGTCATCGACAGATGGCACTTGAGGCGTTTGGTGAACGAACATGCCATATTTTTCTGACTCCGAATATCAACTATTTTAATGACGCCAAATGGTATGCACTCATTCAGTCCTTTGTGACAAAGTTTCACAGTCTTTTTTCTCCCATTGAAGAGAGCATTGGATTCTTCTATTGCAGTCGTCTGGTTGTCATAGTATATCGATATAGCTGAAATCTGCACATCAATAGAGAAAATATCATACATAAGCTCTCGAAGCCATTCTCCTTCACTCGTATTCAGTGCATATAACTCTAATTTCATAGATGAGTGTGAGAGAAAAGTTTGCTTCTTCGAATTCCATGATATAACAACAACTCAACCCATGGAGAAGGCAGATTCTCCTATGGACCTTTTGCTCTCCGCTTTTAAGCACCAAATAGCATCATTGAAGTCTTCAACAAAGTCGAATAACCACAGTAATGCAGCACAAACTTATGAGTCATCTTGAGATATCTCATAACTCTTTTTAGTGTTCTATACTTGGATTGCTTGTGAACTGACACAATATCCCTACAACGAAAGGAATGTCAGGTCTAGTGCAACTCATTGGTACATCAAACTACCAATGATGCTTGAATGATCCATATACCTGACAGTCTTTCTTAAGTAAGGCTTCCGCTTCTTGTCACACATCTAATGAATATCGATCCCTTGAAGATTCTGATATCCATAGCGTGTGAGAATCTTCTCTATATAATGAGCTTGTTTATATATTCCCCTACCCTTGAAGAAAGGCCTTATATTCCCTATCTTTTATAAGCCCCCAAGTTGAGATGATATAATATGTACGATACAAACCCTAAGCATATAAGGAGAAGGGGAAAGATGGGCAGCAAGAGGAAGACGAGCACGTGAGTGGACTGCCTTCCGATCTACTGCTCTCTGTTGCAGACCGTTGCCAACTACGTCTAGCTACGTTCGATCTGCACCTCGTGGGCGTCGACGGTGAAAGGATTCGGTCCCCCCGTGTCCACCTTATCTTACTTGCCTTGGCTATTCCTGTCACCCTTGGCTCCCGTAAGATCTCCTTCTTCAATGTCCTCGAGGAACGCTACTACAAACTCCCTTCCTAGTCAACATCTCTTGCACTGTTGGCTCAGTTGTACGACTCTTTGGCCACAAGGATGGATGGATGGTGTTCGTAGTCGACCATCTCCAACACATACTCTTCAATCCCCTATCCATAAAGCAACTTCACCTCCCCTCCCTTTCCAAAGTCGACTATCACACCCCGTTCCCGTAGGATGGAATATCGCCACTGGACGTGATATAGTACAAGTCTAAATCGCACTTGTACAAGACAAATACCAAAACGTCCGATAGAACATCTAAGATAAGGAACCATCGCAGATAAAAGTTCTAAGCAGAAAAGTTGAATCGACATAAGATACGATATCCGAAGAGAGTGCATATATTGGGAAATAATGCTTACAACAAATAAAATATCTGGACAAGTGACAATGAGATATTATCAACTTGTCCACAATACGATAATAATAATCAGGATTGGGCAATAAGGAGTCCGATATCGAGCCAAGAGAAGAGATCTTTAAATTCACATCCATAGGAGTATCAACTGGCTTACACCCCAAATAGCCAACATTGTGATGAAGATCCATACAATACTTTTACTGAGAGAATAAAGGATCACCATGTTGGACAACCTTGATTCCCAGAAAGTAACAAAGGAGATCCGGATCTTTGGTTTGAAAATGAGAAGACAACTGTGCTTTAATCATTGAAATCCCAGAAGTATCATCACCAGGAATAATAATATCATCAAAATAAACTAAAAGAATTGGTGTCCCTTGTTGTCTGTGGTGGGTAAAATGAAAATAATCAACATCACTCCTTGTAAAACCAATCTTCTGGACTACTTGACTGAACTTGTCGAACCAAGCATGGGGAGACTGCATTAGGCCATAAATGGACTTACGTAGTGACAACCAAATGACTCCCCCTCTAGTCTCATAACCAAAAGGCTGCAGCATGAAAATTGCCTTAACTAAGTAACCATTTAAAAATGCATTCTTGATGTCTAGCTGATATAAAAGCCATCAACAGTATACTGCAAGAGAAATCAATACACCAGCAATATTCAAACTTGACAATCGAGGAAAAAGTCTTCCCATAATCAATACTGTTGAGTAAAACCTCAAGCAATAAGTCGTGCTTTCAAGCGCTCAATAGAACAATTGAGATTATGTTTAAATGTGAACATTCATCGGCAACTAAAACGAGAATGTACAGGTGGTAGAGAAACCAAATCCCAACAACCATTAGACCAAAGAACATGTATTTGTTCATCCATGATGACCCGCCAACACGGATACTGAAGTGCTTCATGTACAAAAGAAGGTGTAGAAATAGAGTAAAGAGAACAAGCAAACTTATACAATAGGGAAGTTAAGTTATGGTAAAAAACAAAATTATCAATAGAATGCATACTGCAAGTATGTTGTTTCTTACGAAGAGCAGTAGAAAGATCATACATATTAGGTACACCGTTAGTGGGGCAAGCAGTCCTGAGTGGGGCAAGCGATCATGTAGTATCCTGGTGAGACTTTTATTTACTGTCATGGGTAGGTGATAATGTTGGCTGTGGTGCAATAGAGGAAGTAGATGGTACTGGAGATGGAGAAGATGATGCAAAAGGGATAAATCGTACTTAGATGAGAACAAATGGACATGAAGGCTATGGCAGTGGTTATGGTGTAGTAGGTGGAACGGAGAAAAATGTTGATTCTCAAGGAAGTTAAACATCAACGGAAGTAACAAATTTTTAGTCAGAAGGTGGATAATAGATATAACCCTTCTGAGTAAGGGAATATTCCACAAAGATAAATCTGACAACATGGGAGCTAATTATTAACAACAATCCAAGATGGTAAGCAAAACATGTGCAACAGAATACCCGTAGGACTACCGAGAATGGTTTCCTAATAGAAAAAAAGATAGAAAAAGAAGATTTGTGATCCAGAATTGCAATGGGCATAGATACGCAATATCAACTATGAAGTTCCAATAAAACAATTAAGAACATTAATATGAATAAGTAAGGAACGTGCAACCTCAAGAAGGTGATCGCTTTTATGTTATGTCATGTCATTTTGTTGTGGAGTATATAAGCATGAGGTTTAATGAATGATGCGATAAGATACATAAGTATTGTAAAAATTTATGTTAATGTATTTGCGAGCATTATCGATGCAGCTGATTTTAACCATAATAGAAAACTGTGTAAGAATCCGAGTAATAAAAGTGAAAAATACAAGATTTCGAAGGGATCGCAAAAAAGAATAGCTAAATCATACGAGAATGACATCAATAAATGTGGCAAAATAGATAAACCAAGCAAACTTTTGGTTTTATAATGGCTCCATATATCAGAGTGTACGAGAGAGAATGGAATGACAATGCAATAGCCATAAAAGCAAGGTATGAGGTTATAAGCATGGTTTGCAGTATCGGCCAATATTGATCCAATACGGCTGATTGGCATGTCTCGATCCGATACCGACCGATACCCGATACTAACCGATGTCAACATTGGGGGGCTCTTTTCTGATCAATTTGGCAAAAAATGTTGAACGAAAAAGATCAATCAGCAAGGTTGTAAAAGCATAGTAAGGTTGTAAAAGCATGTAAAAGAAGAAAATTTATCTAACGTATGTAAACCAATCAGCAATGATGACTACTATTTTATTCAATTTCAAAACTACTAAGAAACAACACTAAAAATACTTAACATTATGTCTACATTTTCTATAATGTCAATAATTTATTAATAATTATTTGCTTTTCGATACAAAAAAATTCGATACTTAGATCCGAAACCGTTGATATTGTCGATACCGCAGATCCCGATGCTAATAGGAATTGTTCGATACCGATTCTGATACCGATATGTGAACCTCATCTTATGAGTGCAACATGGTGATTCATCCAAAAATATATGTGCAAGATAGCTTTAATAAATAAAGCCAACATGTTAGAAAACACCATCATTTTTAGAGTCAGGTTGCTGATTTCTTAATATCAACACGTTCAGGATTTTATTTTATCATGTTAAGCATTATACAATATATTTATATATATCAGGCTAGTTTTGTGGTAACTTGGGTTCAGAAGGTATATCCACACCCTATGTGGTCAATTTTGATAGAATAGGTCCACCTTGTTGGCCCATTGGTTATGGTCAAACCTGATTTTAATAATTGATCAAATTTTGTCTCGATATACGAAACAATTCAGATGTTTACTCAAGACATTTTGGATATTGCTCAAGACCGAAGCTATGTTTGCCACTCGAGACTGTATTTCCTTATGCTATGTAATTTTTATTTTTATTGAGTCTAGGAATACATTGTACACTAAGTCGTACTGGAAAATAGGCTATCCAAAATCATTATTCAAAATTGACCTATCGTTTTCAAAATTGACCTATGTTTTGAAAAACATCTCTTATTTACAAAAGCTTCTGAAGGATTTCAAAAAGCCTAAAATATTTTCATTAAATAAACCTGACCAACCCTGACAAAACTCGGCCAGAGTTCGGCCAAGGTGAACATTATATGAACGTTAGTTTTTGAACTTGGTATCCCTTCAGTTGCGGTTTGTTACAAAGAATTCTGTCCGAATTCTGCCAGAGTTCTGTCTTTAAAAAAAACTATAAATAGAGAGAAATTCTGATAATTTAAAATCACTCATTCACTTTCATATCTTCTCTTCTAAAGCTTACGTTTCTTCCAAAGAGTTTTCAAAAAGCTTCCATTTTCAAATCCCAAGCCAGTAATAATTCTCTAGTGAATTTGTCGGTACGGTACGGTCTAGAAGATTTCAGAAAAATTGTAATCAGAGGCTTGATTGAAGAAAGACTCTTCAAAACTGAAGTTGGTCGAGTTCTTCCTATCAAAGCTCGCGTCTATAAAAGTTGCAAGGACTTCGTATGAAAACTTGCGGAATTTTCTAATAGTGGATTCAACTGGAAGCTAGAGTTCTTCCGACTGGACTCGTCCTCACAAGAGGGAAACCAGTATAAATCTCTGTGTTTGCATTTGCCTTCTGAACTCTTTTCTTTACAGTTATTACTTTGTGATTATTATTTCTATGATCTAACTGCTAACAAAGTTTTTAATTAGCAATATTCCGCTGCCTACTCTATTCAACCCCCTTCTAGAGTATTCTGCTTTACGATTTCGTTCCTACAATTGGTATCAGAGCGGGTTATATAGGTAAAGCAAGATAAAATTACAGTTATACTCAGTTATTTTTAATTATTATATAGATCACAGCATTACACATGGCAACTGTAAAATTCATAAGTGAAGGCCAAGCCACAAACAGACCTCTACTGTTTGACGACACAAACTACACTTATTGGAAAATACGGATAAATTTTTTTTTAAAATTTCTTGATTTTGACTTCTGGTCTATAGTTATTGATGGCTACAAAAAGTCTCCTCGTATTACTGTTGAGGGAGTTTTAGTTGAAAAATCCCATGATAAATATACAGAGGATGAAAAAAGGCCAGTCTTGACGCACGTGCTATTAACATTTTATTTTGTGCTTTAGACAGAACTGAGTTTAACAGGGTGTCGACTTGCACAACATCAAATGAAGTGTGGAAACTTCTCGAAGTAACCCACGAAGGAACAACACAAGTCAATAAGTCAAAGATCAGCAGACTTACTCAAGAGTACGAGGCATTCAAGATGAAGCCAAATGAATTCGTCACTCAGATGTTTACGAGATTCCTGGATATTATAAATCCTTTGTCTTCATTAGGCAAGGAATACAGTAACCATGAGAAGATTCGCAATCTTCTACGAGCTCTCACATAGAACTGGATTCCAAAGGCTACAACAATCATTGAAGGAAACGACCTCTCAACAATGTCTTTGAAAACACTCATGGGTAAGCTACTCACTCACGAGTTGGAACTTCAAGACTTTGAAGGTGCTACACCAAAGGAGAGGTCAGAGAAGTCGATCGCTTTGAAGGCTCAACATAAAAGAACTGTCGAAGATGATTCTGACGACAGCGACTCTGACTCTGAAGATCAGGCTTTTCTGGTAAGAAAATTCAAAAAGTTTATGAGATTCAACAGAAGAACAAAAGACAGCAACAACAACAACAACGAGGAAGATCCTATTTGCTACGGATGTAAGAAGAAAGGACGTATGAAGAAAGATTGTCCAACAACATCATCATCAACTAAAAAAAGCAGTAAATATGACAAAGGCTACCTGAAGAGATCTACATCAAGAAAGTACGCCAATACACGCATATGGCATGAAAGCGAAGCCAGCGATTCAGAAGACGAACAATCAGATGATGCTGCAAATATATGCTTGATGGCTTGCGATCAGGTAATCACTAATTCTCTGTTTGATCCTTATGATGATTTTACCTTTGAGCAATTAGGAGAGGCTTTTAGTGACCTGTTAAATGACTACAGAAAACTGCGTAGTAAATATGAAACCTCTAAGAAGGTACTCAAAGAGGACAAATGTGAGATAGGAAGACTTACCGACCAATTAGCTGATGTAGAAATAGTGATACTTCTATTGAGTCTGGTGAGCTTTCCTCTATTAAGCTGTTGTTACACGAGATATCAAGTTATCCGAAAAAAAGACCAAACTATCATCCAGTTAAAGGAAGACCTATCTAAGGAGAGAAAGAATCTCCGGTAAGCACAAGTCAGAATGGAAACACTTACATCTGACTATACTAGATTATATGACACATCCAAAAAGTTAAAAATTAGTTTAGGAAAATGGCCTGAAGTTGATGCTTCTTATTCTAACACGTGTCAATTACTGAATCATCGGAACACACACCAAACCAAACACTGTCAGACCAAACCATACCAAACCTATGCCCAAGAAGCCTAATAGGCATACATTTTTCTATACTAGAAAACCAAAACCTACCAATCATGCACCTCACACAACTTTCAACACTCAACATGCAAAATGTCATTATTGTGGCCTCATTGGTCATATATTCTCTGCATGTAGAATCAGAAAGTTAGTAGATTTAAATGTTTATGCATGGATACCAAAAACTAACCTGTCAGGACCCTACAAGAAATGGGTACCAAGAGTTTCATCAGCAAACTATTTTGTAAGTGGAACGTCCTTCACATACTAGAAGCAAATGGATCCTCGACAGCGGTTGCTCACGGCTCATGACCGGTGATGCTTCATTATTCGCAATACTGTCGAAAAAGAATAAAAGAAGGATACGTCTCCTTCGGTAATAATTTAAGAGGGTACATAATCGGTATCGGTGACATTGGTAAGGCTCCCTATCCTGTGATTAAAGATGTCTGTCTAGTTACCGAGTTAAAACATAATCTGCTCAGCATAAGCCATTTAGCTGATCACGGTTATGGCATTAACTTCGTCAAAAACAAATGTAATATAGTTGATAGCTCAACTGGCAGTACTATCTTTGAAGGTATCAGGGAAGACAATATATATATTTTCTATTTGTTAGAAGATGCTAACAAAGCAGGTAGATGCTTGATGGCCAAAAGCATTGAGACTCAACTATGGCATATGAGACTCGGTCATGCAAATATGGATATAATTTCAAAACTATCCACAAAGAAGTTGGTACGCGGCTTACCGGACATATCTTTCAAGAAGGATACGGTATGTAGCGAATGTGAAAAGAACAAAGCTACCCGATCTATCTTTAAATTCAGAACGCTGTAAGTACCACTAGACCTCTACAATTATCGTATATGAACTTATTTGGACCCAGTAAAATTGCTAGTCTAGGTCGTAAGTTATATGCATTTATCATTGTAGATGATTTTTCTAGATATACATAGGTATATTTTTTTGCACGTAAGAACGATGCTTTGTCAGAATTTGTCACATTTTGCAAGAAAGTACAGAATGAAAAAGGTTTCATGATTACTCGCATTCGTAGTGATCATGGAGACAAATTTGAGAATGCAGAGTTCAAGCAATTCTATGACATACACGGTTATTTGTATGAGTTTTCTTGCCCTAGGACTCCACAACAAAATGGAGTTGTGGAACGTAAGAACAGAACTCTATCCGAAATGGCTAGAGTAATATTGAATTAGTTTAGTCTACCTAGATACTTTTGGGCTGAAGCTGTTAATACAGCGTGCTATATTCTCAATAGGGTTCTAATTCGACCTATATCGAAGAAGACTCCCTATGAGTTACGGTTTGATAGAACACCCACTGTTTTATATTTTAAGATATTTGGTTGTAAATGCTTTATTCTTAATACTAAAGACAACCTGAGTAAATTTGATGAAAAGGCCGATGAAGGTATATTTTTAGGTTATGCGGTAAAGAGCAAAGGGTATAGAGTCTTCAACAAGAGAACCATGATCATCAAAGAATCAATTAATGTCAAGTTTGATGAACTAAATCAACATTCAGTCAATGACGATAATGAAGACGTAATTACACCAAGTACAGCTATTGCAAAACCTTCATACAAAGATACAGAACCTTCGAGCAAAGAAGTCGGAACCAGCAATCCTGAGGATACGTCAAAAGAGATGAGATTCTTGGCAGATCATCCTAAGGACTTGGTAATTGGTGAGATTACCAAGGGTGTAAGTACTCGTTCCTCTAATAAAGATATAGCTTTTTGTGTTGCTTTTGTTTCACAGTTTGAACCCAAAAACATTGAAGAAGCATGTAGTGATAATTTTTGGTTAGATGCTATGCAAGAGGAATTAAATCAATTCGAACGGAATCAAGTTTAGAAACTTGTTCCCAAGCCCATTGATCATCCGGTTATTGGCACCCGTTGGGTATTCCGAAACAAATTGAACGAGAATGGTTTAGTGACTCGTAATAAGGCTCGACTCGTAGCTCAAGGATACAATCAAGAAGAAGGTATCGACTACAATGAGACTTATGCCCCAGTTGGGAGATTAGAATCCATTCGCATGTTATATGCATTTGCATGTTTTTATAATTTCAAGTTATTTCAAATGGATGTTAAAAGCGTATTTTTGAATGGTTTTACAAAAGAAGAAGTTTATGTAGCTCAACCTCCAGGTTTTACTGATTTCAAAAATCCTGATTATGTTTTTAAGTTGAAGAAAGTCTTATACGGTTTGAAACAAGTCCCTCGTGCTTGGTACGATCGTCTAAGCTTTTTTCTACTTGACAACGGTTTTTTCAAAGGAAAAGGTTGACACTACACTGTTTATAAAAGCTTTGAATAATAATCTTCTTTTGATTCAAATCTATGTAGATGATATTATTTTTGGTCTCTTTGTCAAGAATTTTCAAAGTGTATACAGAATGAGTTTGAAATGAGCATAATGGGAGAGCTGAAGTTCTTTCTCGGACTGTAAATCAAACAAACCAACAATGAAACGTTCATAAATCAAGCAAAGTACACAAACGATCTATTAAAGAAGTTCGACCTGGAAGCAGTCAAACCACATAGCACTCCAATGACGACTTCAACCAAGCTTGATATTGATGAACAAGGCAAACCCGTCGACATACGTAAGTATCGAGGTATGATCGGTAGCTTACTGTACTTAACTGCTAGTCGACCAGACATTATGTTTAGTGTTTGCTTGTGTGCACGTTTTCAAGCCAATCCTAAGGAATCACATCTGTGCACAGTTAAGCGTATCTTCTAATACCTTAAAGGTACTTCTTTTGTCGGCTTACGGTATCCTAAAATAACGTCATTTGACCTAAACGGTTATTCTGATGCTGATTTTGCCGGATGTAAAGTAGATTGAAAAAGTACCAACAACACATATCATTTCTTAGGAAAAGCCCTAGTCTCTTGGTTTAGCAAAAAACAATATTCTATCGCATTACCAACAACCGAGGCTGAGTATATCGCCGCAGGACGTTGTTGTGCACAAATTTTGTGGATGAAGCAAACTTTAGAAGACTTTGGATTGCATTACACACATATCCATTTTCTGTGATAATACTAGTTCTATTAATTTGACTAAGAATCCAGTATATCACTCTCGTACTAAGCATATCGAGATTTGACATCATTTTCTTAGAGATCATCAACAAAATGGAGATATAGACCTTGTATACTTAGACACACAGAATCAATTGGCTGACATATTCACAAAACCTCTAGCGGAAGATTGTTTCAATTATTTACGTCGAGAATTAGGAATTTTAGATATCAATAATATTAATTAATTTTATTTTATTAATTAATTTATTCAATACTCAATAACTGTTTTCGAGATAAGCCTAAAAAGAGTCTGTCTGTCACCACGACTACGGTCGAAGCGAAGTGGTACTTATCCTCGGTGAACCTCCGTTAGCTGGGACAGTACTCCTACAACTAATCTGAAACAGATGCTGAGTAAAAAAAATTAATTTATAAAATAATATTAATTATATTATTTGAAATTTAAAATTACTAAACTTTGAATTAAATATTTGAAATGAGTTGATAAAAGGATTTGGCCCACAAATTTTTTTTAAACCCAGGAGAACCCTAGGCGAATTTGGCCCATGTTCTGTTGGTGCTGTATGTGTTTTAAACCAGAACTCGAGGCCTTTTCCTCTTCATGACTTCCAAACCAATTTATCATCATCACAGCAGCAGCCGAAGAACACCCTAAACCCTAGCTATTCTCCACTCCTTTTCTTCCAATCTACGTGAAGATTTCCATCCAAAATTTGGATTCGTGCGGAGAATCATGTCTCTACAACATACTTGATTCTCGGAAGGTATAACTCATTCTCTCCTCCACTTTCAAATTTTTAGGGTTTCTTAGTTTTGGGAAAGAATGCCTAAAGGATTCAATCCTTTCAAGAAGAAGAAGACCCATGCCAGTGAAGAGGCATCATCTTCTGATCCGAACAAGGATTCCCTCTTTTCCCCGGTCCAATCGGGTGACAGCGTATCAGATAAGTTTTACTTCAAAACTCATGACCAAGCATTGCTTTGGTATGCCGATTTTGCTATACGTACTGTATGCACCGGCGCTCCGATTAAGTGGACTGTATTTCCTGATCACCGTCCTTCTTTGAGGCATTAGGGTTACACCATCTTGCTACCCTACAATTTCCTATAGCTACTAATGCCCTTAGATTGTTCTATTGTAACTTCGTTTTAGACACTTTTACCGCAAGGACTCGTGTTAGCGGAAAAGATATCGAGTTTGATGATGTGTTGTTAGCAGAAATCCTTGGTATTCTAAACGAAGGTGCCCCGCTCGATGACATCACCGACTTTAATTTTCTCGAGGGTACGACTCTTGTTAGTTTCAAGAATGAGCTTTGTGCGTCCGTACGTGCTCGTCCTGGAATATTCAAGGCCAATAACTTGAACTTGTTTAACTACGAGTTACATAGCATCATCTATTCCACTATTCTTCCCAAATTTACTTCAGAAGATGATGCCACTGTACTAGAACTTTTTGACCTATATCATATTCTTAAGGGGATTCCTTTTTCTGCCCCTAAGACTATCATCCAGATGATGGATAGATGTCGTGGAAGAGAGCGCAATCTCTCTTATGCGATGCTTATCCTACGCATCTTTCAGCGTTTTGACATAGACTTATCCACTTGTGCTCTGGACCCTGAGCCCAAGTTTCTCAAGCTTCTCGTCGTAGCATTGTCACTGCTCCTCCACCTCCTGCACCTGCTCCTACTGCACCTGTTCCTCCTCAGACTTACCCTATGACTTTTAAGGGTATTCATCAGCACCTCTCGGACCTGCAGACTTTCTTTATTGACACTTTCAGGAAACATGAGTTTCGTGACGTGACTCGGTTCCATGCTATTGCCAACTCTTTTTCCGATCTCAGATTTGCTCAGACGGGTCACTCTGCTAGCTCTCTTCTTAGAGACCCTTCTGTATCTGGTTACTGCATTGATGATGAGGCAGTCCACTCTCTGTTCCAGTCAGGGAATACTTACGATTGGTATCGTACTTCTGGTGCTACTCCACACACCTCTGGAGCTGGCACTTCTGGAGCTGGTCCATCCGGACATGGTGGACATGCTGGCACTGCAGATGATGACGATGACGATGAGGATGATTTTTGATTTGTCATACTTTTGAGACTGATGATTTTGTCTTTTGTTTACTTGATAATGTTCCGACATTCCAAGATAGTATCAGTACTCTTATTAGTTATGTGGTTATGATTTGTGACTTTTTGATGGACATGTTATATGCTTCAGTTGAGCATTTTATTCAGTTCAGCTTTTCTCATAGCATTATCTTTTATTTATGCTTCCATTTACACTGCCTGTAAAATGTTATCTGCTTATCATTTTTTTCTGTCTGTGATATTTATACCATGCCTGTGATAAATATTTATATATATATCCATATTTTTGTGTTTCTTCACTGATTGTTACTTATGTATATATTACAGGGGATGTCATGCCCCAGTACTGGAATACTGAGACGGACTAGGCCAGCTACTCCATATGAGGTATATAAACGTCATACGGCGATTGTGGCTGTCAAGAGACAAGGGGGTGCATGCTACAATCAAGTCTCCTATGGTCTCACAAAGCATCTATGTCTCAATCAATCAAAACAATAAGCAGTAAATAATGATCATATAAGACAAAGCAGTAAGGCGTCCCCGACGCTTCATCAAAATGATTCATGAGCCTAGCTATACAAAATGATAAGCTAGTACCGAGAGTCAATAGTACATAACCGTAGTCAGCAACAGTCTGATTTAATTACAATTATACAAAGGAAACTAATGTCCAGAACAACCGGCTAAACAGGTGTCGGTGGCTGAATGCCAAGTACAAAATAGAAGATATCAGAGCGGAGAAGAAGAAACCCACTCATGGTCCCTGGCTCCCATACTCCTGGTGTGCACCATTGTTCGGGTAGAAGGCTGGATCCTTTAGCACTGCTACGAGATATGGCCAAACAAAACCAGCGGGGTCAGGCCCCGAATAGCAAGTACCACAAGGGAGCACAAAAGAGAGATAAAACCCAAGCGTAATTAATAAGACCTGATTCACGAGTGTAGTGCCCCGTCCCGCAAAGTCAATCGGAGGAATCGAAACGCCAACGGCGTTCGGACTTAGCCTTGCAACGGCTACTCGAAGGCTTGCTCGGTCGAGGCGACTCCTTGCACAGGTAGGATAGTTTCGGTGAACTTGCCTCATCTTAGCCTTCACTTAATAACTCGCTTGTTTTCAACTTGCATAAGTTAGGCTCGATAATAAAAGAGACGCATCCACATAGCTAAGGGAATAATCCCGACCCGTCGGAATGTCTTAGAACATGAAAAATGGTCCCACGGTCTGCTTAGAAGTTGGCTCAGCGTGCTTTCAAATGACACTTGATCCTTCGTTCCCGTGGCTTGGGAGAAGGAAGTTGTCTTAAGTTGCTAAGTTGCCCTGACACTCGAATGAGCCTGAGTCATAGGCGTCGCCCGCATGAATGCTTGATAAAGCATGCACGGTCCCATTGTGCAAGGCTTGGCATAGCCTTCGCATGTCCCGTACGGCTTGGCATAGCCTTCGCATGTCCCGTTGGTTAAGTCGTGTTGCACGACGTTGGCTTAAGTCTAGGCACCCAAGAGTTGGTTGTTCAAGTCGACCCCGTGCATAGTATGTTCCCTCGACGCGGAGCTCGACGTAGCCTTTGCTCGTCGAGTCGCTGCCCGAATAAGTTAGACGAGAGTTATGTTGGGCTATCGAAGCCATTTCTAGCACTGTCTCGCTCTATCTGCGGTTGTCAAGTCGTGTTGTCCCTTGGGAACAAGGCTGTTGTATAAGGTATATGACTTGAGCGATAGCATCGCCTATAGAACAAGGTCTGTCTAAGGCACGAGCCATGGTCGATTTAGTGAAAAGCATGCCACGGACAAGGAACTCCACGCGACTGGTTGTCGCCGAGATACACGAGATCGGTCCCGCTACTTGGGAGTCTCGATAGAAGTTGGAAAGCATGGTCAAGTTAAGGAAGGATTCGATAGATCGAGTTGGGTCTTGCATGGTCATTGGACAACTTGTCGACAAGGTGTAGTCTTCTCGAGCGATCGCCGGAGAACCGGGATCACGTCGCCCGGGGGAAGCGCATTGCTGCTCAAAGTAGGATGCTGGATAACCGCATGGGAGACTTCGGTGCCTTCGGGCTAGCTACCCGTGTAGGGACGAGCCGATATCCCCGAGCCAGTCCAAGATAGCTTGACATTGCTAGTGACCACTCATATAGATGTGTCGGCAAGAGCGGTAATCCACGTGTTTGCCTTTAGAGAGCGTCGAGTACTAACACGACGTCGGTCGAATCATGAGACAGTCTCGCACGACATGTATCAAGTCAGCAAGATGTAATCCAGTTAGTGCCAGCCTTGTATCAGCACAGAAGGAATGAGTTATAGCTTATGTCAGCAAGATACGTGCTTCGGTACTAAGCAAGGCTTTCGCGTAGCAAGTATTGGCTTTCGCGTATCAATATTGGCATTCGCGTATTGGCTTTCGCATATCGACATTGTTGGCCTAAGTTTGCATAAGTTAAGTCGAGTGCCATCACTTTAAGTCGAAAGGACCGTAATGTAAAAGTTGGCTAAGTCAGGGAGTCGTTAGGCACGGCCTCAATCTGGATGCACGAACAAGTTTAAGCAAGGTCTAGAGGCACGACCTGCACGAGTCGTCCCCTTGACGTCGCTGGCACGAGAGAAAGTTGAAGTCACGAATAGAGTATGGCACGACCCTGTCATCCCGAATTGAAGTTTGGTCGAGTACGTAAGCGATGAGACACTGCCTCGATCGAATTACACGTTGACATGATAGCACGACTATGTTGTCGCATAACGAGTTGGTTAGACGTCAAGTCTTAAAACTGATCCTAAGGTAAGACTAGAAAGACAATCATTAAGGGACTTATAATACACAAAGTAAATGAACGTGTCAGTTTTGTATGGGTGGGCGAGGAGCTCACTCCACCAGTACAGTTGAGTACTGACAACCACACAGTTTCCATGTGCAGGCACAGGTAGAAGCTCGTGGCGCGGAGGTCACTTGGATGCGTCAAGACACGGAGTACCTTGGCGAGTCGAAGCATGCGGCCGCGTGAACTCAAGACTTATACAGGACATAATGTATGGACATCGCCCTAGGAAGCTTCCGCTGGCTCAAGCATTGTATCGAGAGATGAGAGAGAGCAGAGTGAATTGTAAAATAAGAGAAAAGTGAGCATGCGAGACTTGTAATCATGGCCTTGCACCCATTGTTATATCATTGTTGAATATCAATAAAGAGTTCTTTTGAATAACTTGTGTATTGCTTCTAAATTTTTGCTGCATGTTCAATGTTTCTGCTTGGGACTTCTGTGCGATGACCCCGTCGCCGCCGCTATAATCGGCCGTTATGAAACTGCCTTGCACGAGCGCAATCTAGGCTCGTGCGGCATCACGCCTTAGCGAGGATGATCGCTCCTACGGGTGCGGGGCATGACATAATGGTATCAGAGCACGGCTTTACGTCTTTGGAGTTCATGTCGATCTCTTAGTTTTGAAAGCTCGTCGCTGGAAAATAAGTGTGCGCTCTCTCTCGAATGTCCTTCAGCATGTCCATACAATAAGTCTAAATATTTTTAAAAGCTCGTACAAGCGTTTAATCAAACGCATCGATAGGCCTTTGTGCCGAACGGTGTCAAACATGACTCGATAGAAGACACATGCTAAAGTTAACAAGTCGTGCGTGTGCCCGAGTAGTCCTACGTCGACCTTAGCAAGTCGCGTGCGTGCCTAACTAGTCCAACGTCGACATTAGCAAGTGAGCGTGCAAACTTGAATATAGTCTGCACAGGGTAGCTATGCACACGGCCTTTTGGCTAAGTTGTGCCGCGTGTCGCGCACCTCGACTTTTGGTGCAAACGAGTCGCGAGCAATATCAAGTATCGCTCGGTCGGGAACGAAGATACACCTAGAGTGTATATCGATAGGAATGCTATTAGACTAACGCTTAGGCATGCACAAAATATTGGTTTGGATTTTGAAGATTAGTGCAACGACTTAGTACGTCGAGACGATGTGAGCGATTACGCTAGGGATTCGTCGAACAAATCCGAAAGATGTCTTAGCGAATGATGCGAACGTGATTGTAGGCTAGATCGGATGGCTCGAACCTGAGTGGTGTATAGATTTTCTTGAAAATCATTCGAGCGAAGATTGAGGATTAGAAATAATAACGAGTACGTCGGCGAGGCGATGCGATCGCGCAGAGCCATAGAACGCGTCACGCTTAGTTGGTCGTGACTTTGAATGTCCCAAACGAGATATCGTTTGGACAACTGTGAATGGGCAACACGAGTTAGAAAATGATTCAGATACGATGAATAAAAGTGAATGTCTTGATCGAAAAAATATGGTAAATCACGTATGATTTCAGATTGAGTCAAATAAAATATGACTTGAGTTTTGGACAACGATATTGAAACTAGCTTGAGGAATAGCGATCGAACTTGATCTTGAATATCGAGGAATTATGGCATATCCAGTTCGGACAATAGCATCAGTCGCACGACTCGAAATTGGTTGCAAAGGAAGATCGTCAGGTTATGCATATCGTCGATGGTATTGAGGTGTATCAAAGATCGATATACGATAACTCGGGGCTACTCTGACTCGATGAATGACGATCGTGCAAAATGTTATTGTTTTGCTGGATGCTATCCTCGGGATGTTGAAATAGGTTGAGGAAAAGATAAACTTGGCTCGAGGATTTTCTGGTTGAATGAATGACGGTCGAACTATCGAATAGAGATCTTAGCTTGGATGAAAATAAAATATTTAGATTGCTTCGACGATAACCCCAACGTCGACATTCTTGTCTTATGCGAGTGAAACTCCAGCCTCGCACATGCGTCACATCGATTTGGGCGATCACTCCGCATGAGCGCTGGTATGGTGATTCATACAGTGGGAGTGATCGAACTTGCATGGCATGGCAATTTGTGTGCTTCAACTTATGGTTTGACGTGAAGGTGGACTCGAGAATGACTTAGCGTGCGTGACGGTCGAATTTGAGGATTGCGTAGGTCCAACCCGCGTATCGAGAAAGAATTAGTCTAGATGCAAGAGTTACGCCCCAATGATAATGATTATTCCGCGAGAGCGTTGCATGATGATTCATGAACCACCGTGGATAATTGAACTTGCGTGAGATTGGAGCGCAACATATTGTCAAAGGTAGACGACCTCGTGATCAAATACATGAATTGGTTAGAATTGGTGATTTGAATGGATTCGAATATGCGCAATGCGTGCCTTGATACGAATAGGTGATCGTGCTCGATGTTTAGAAATCTGAGTGACGCGAGCTTGGGTAGAAAACCTCATACTACCGACTTTGGTTTGACTCTAGGATTGGGGTCAATGTTGGCATTATTGTTGGAAAACTATGATTCCAATCCTGACATTGACTTAGCCTCGAAAAGATAGCCTAGCGGTTAGGCGAGACGTCCTGTTTCAAGAGTTATCAATCAAAAGATTGATCTTGAGGATTGGCATGGATGGATAGTGTGAATCACGAATATAGAATGCCCCTTACGAGATTCGGCTGACATGCATATATTTCAGGGACGCCTGAGTATGTGCACGATGCAACTCGAGTGAGAACGACGAATTCTCTATCATACGGCTTGGTTGAATGCATGTATTTTGGGGACGTCTGGAATGCGTGTACGATCCAGCCAAGTGATACGTTGAGTTCAAGCGAGACTTGAAGAATAGAAATGGTCGAGGATTTTGAAATCATGTTAATGGAAAGATTGATAGTCATGCGAGCGTGACTCAGAACCAAAGAAACGCGTAGACGGAGTATATACGATAAATTATGGCGTTCCCCGCACGACGGTTATAGTTCCGTGTCTAGGCTCGATTAAGTCTTGCCATAGAAATGGTAGGATGGCTTGCCTTCAGAAAAGTCTCGAGGACGAGACTTGTTCTGAGTGGTGTATGTTGTAGTGTCCCGTCCCGCAAAGTCAATCGGAGGAATCAAAATGCCGATGGCGTTCGGACTTAGCCTTACAACGGCTACTCGAAGGCTCGTTCGGTCGAGGCGACTTCTCACACAGGTGGGGTAGTTTCGGTAAACTTGCGTCATCTTAGCCTTCACTTATTAACTCGCTTGTTTTCAATTTGCACAAGTTAGGCTCGATAATAAAAAAGATGCATCCACATAGCTAAGGGAATAATCTCGACCCGTCGAAATGTCTTAGAATATGGAAAATGGTCCGACGGTCTGCTTAGAAGTTGGCTCAGCGTGCTTTCAAATGACACTCGATCCTTCGTTCCCATGACTTGGAAGAAGGAAGTTGGCTTAAGTTGCTAAGTTGTCCTGACACTCGAATGAGCCTAAGTCATAGGCGTCGCCCGCGTGAATGCTTGATAAAGCATGCACGGTCCTGTTGTGCAAGACTTGGCATAGCCTTCGTATGTCCCGCACGGCTTGGCATAGCCTTCGCATGTCCCGTTGGTTAAGTCGTGTTGCATGATGTTGGCTTAAGTCTAGGCACCCAAGAGTTGGTTATTCAAGTTGACCCCGTACATAGCACGTTCCCTCGACGCGGAGCTCGGCGTAGCCTTTGCTCATCAAGTCGCTGCCCGAATAAGTTAGACGAGAGTTATATTGGGCTATCAAAGCCATTTCTAGCACTGTCCCGCTCTATCTGCGGTTGTCAAGTCGCGTAGTCCCTTGGGAACAAGGCTCGTCGTATAAGGTATATGACTTGAGCGATAGCGTCGCCTATAGAACAAGGTATGTCTAAGGCACGAGCCATGGTCGGTTTAGTAAAAAGCATGCCACGGACAAGGAAGTCCATGCGACTGGTTGTCGCCGAGATCGGTCCCGCTACTTGGGAGTCTCGCTATGTCTTGACAAGGAAACACACGAGATCGGTCTCGCTACTTGGGAGTCTCGATAGAAGTTGAAAAGCATGGTCAAGTTAAGGAAGGATTCGATAGATCGAGTTGGGTCTTGCATGGTCATTGGACAACTTGTCGACAAGGTGTAGCCTTCTCGAGTGATCGTCGGGGCACCGGAATCACGTCGCCCGGGGGAAGCACGTTGCGGCTCAAAGTAGGATACTGGATAACCGTACGGGAGACTTCGGCACCTCCGGGCTAGCTACCCGTGTAGGGACGAGCCAATATCCCCGAGCCAGTCCAAGATAGCTTGACATTGCTAGTGACCACTCATATAGATGTGTCGGCAAGAGCGGTAATCCATGTGTTTGCCTTTGGAGAGCGTCGAGTACTAGCACGGCGTCGGTCGAATCATGAGACAGTCTAGTACGACATGTATCAAGTCAGCAAGATGTAATCCCGTTAGTGCCAGCATTGTATCATCACGGAAGGAATGAGTTATAGCTTATGTCAGCAAGACACGTGCTTCGGTACTAAGCAAGGCTTTCGCGTATCAAGTATTGGCTTTCGCGTATCAATATTGACATTCGCGTATTGGCTTTCGCGTATCAATATTGGCATTCGCGTATCGGCATTGTTGGCCTAAGTTTGCATAAGTTAAGTCGAGTGCCATCACTTTAAATCGAAAGGACCGTAATATAAAAGTTGGCTAAGTCAGGGAGTCGTTAGGTATGGCCTCAATCCGGATGCACGAACAAGTTTAAGCAAGGTCTAGAGGCACGACCTGCACGAGTCGTCCCTTTGACGTCGTTGGCACGAGAAAAAGTTGAAGTCACGAATAGAGTATGGCACGACCCTGCCGTCCCGAATTGAAGTTTGGTCAAGTACGTAAGCGATGAGGCACTGCCTCGATCGAATTACACGTTGACATGATAGCACGACTATGTCGTCGCATAACGAGTTGGTTAGACGTCAAGTCTTAAAACTGATCCTAAGGCAAGACTAGAAAGACAATCGTAAAGGGAATTGTAATGCACAAAGTAAATGAACGTGTCGGTTTTGTATGGTGGACGAGGAGCTCACTCCACTAGTACAGTTGAGTACTGACACCCACACAGTTTCCATGTGCAGGCACATGTAGAAGCTCGTGGCGCGGAGCTCGCTTGGATGCATCGAGGCACGGAGTACCTTGGCGAGTCGAAGCATGCGGCCGCGTGAACTCAAGACTTATACATGACATAATGTATGGACATCGCCCTAGGAAGCTTCCGCTGGCTCAAGCATTGTATCGAGAGATGAGAGAAAGCAGAGTGACTTGTAAAATGAGAGAAAAGTGAGCACGAGAGACTTATAATCATGGCCTTGCACCCATTCTAATATTATTGTTGAATATCAATAAAGAGTTCTTTTGAATAACTTGTGTATTGCTTCTAAATTTCTGCTGCATGTTCAATATTTCTGCTTGGAACTTCTGTACGACGACCCCTTCGTCGTCGCTGTAATCGGCCATTATGAAACTGCCTTGCACGAGCGCAATCTTAGCTCGTGCGGCATCACGCCTTAGCGAGGACGATCGCTCCTATGGGAGCGGGGCGTGACAACGAGTTATAGGCTTATACCATATCATCGAGACAATACGACACCCTTACAACCAAACAAGGACAAACGGTGCCAATATCGTACCGAGATAAGATATATCCTATAACCATGGGCAGGTGAAGGACTTCTGGTCGCGACTTTGGTCCATAGCCTATCGCAGCACAATAGCCCAACCCAACAACCAAACAAGGACATAGGTTGGACCACGCACCACGATAGTCCATGTTCCTCAGTTGCTAACAGAAGAAAATATATCACAAAACAAGTCAGCTTACAAGCGGCCAATCAATCCTATGGCTTTCTATGATTTGCCTGGGTTATCCCAGTAATGCAATATATATATAGGAATCCTCAGATCGTATCGCATTCCAGCAGGGCTAGCCAAACCATTATATATACGCATGCACGAAATTCACCGGTCCCTCGAAAGGCCACCGCGCTAGAACAAGCAGTAACGGTTACAGCTCTCCTATAGGAAGTGCTGGCTCGGTATTCATAAATCAGATACTATACTCCACTAGTGCGGATGACTATACAGTATCCGAGGTAGCCAATCCGACGTGCCAGAAAGGGACCCAGGGCGGCTGGTGACGTACGATCTCGAGATTCTTCCCACCCAATGCATGTACCAAGTTAAGTTACTTAGACTAACCCTATCTCGATATTGGAATTATATGTCGTGGTCACATGTTCATCCTCCTATATGTCGTACCATAGTACGTGTACCCTAAGAATGAATCCACATCGGCTCAATCTAGATCCATGCTTAGTGTAATGCATCAAACAACAATCAACATACCACGATACTATTACTGACCAATTACCATGACTGTGCTGGAAGGTACACATGTATTGACATATAACACGAATGATCACTTAGCACGTAGAGTCACACCTCAGTGCATTTATTAAATAGCACTGCAGTGTATACTAATATTGTACCTCAATACACACTTAGAACAGGTACCAGCACGTATACAGGTAATCAGGTCAGGAACACGGTCAAGTCAGGAAGTCACGTGGACCCCTCGTGACATAAAAGTCACATATGAATTCTGGTTAAAGTGAGACATGAAGGTCTTTGAAGCCAAGACAAAGATCTACAACTTTTATGTTGGGAGTTGGGAGAAATTCTGGCCACGAATCAGCCAAATAGGACATAAAACATACAAAAACATCCAAAATAGGCACTATGAGCGGCAATAGATGGATGCTCATCTATGCAGCAGGGTAAATGGGTACCCATCTATGCGGCCAGAGTAAGTGGGTACCCATCTATGCGGCTGGGTGAATGAGTCTCATGCGGCAAAGTAGATGAGGGTCTTATGCGGCAATAAATAGGTACTCATCTATGCAGCTGGGTAAACAGAATCCCATGCGGCAGTAGATGGGTACTCATCTATGCGACTGGGTAGATGGATACCCATCTATGCGGCTGGGTGAATGAGTTCCATGCGGCTGAGTAGATGAGGTCTTATGCGGCAGTGGATGGGTACTCATCTATGCGGCTGGGTAAACAGAATCCCATGCGGCAGTAGATGGTTACTCATCTATGCGGCTGGGTGAATGAGTACCCATCTTCTCCGAAAATTTGAAAAGGATGGCCATGGAATCCACAGCTTCCAAGCTTCATAAAACCTTCAATGTAAGTCCAAATTTGGACTTCTATAGGTCAAAATGTGGTAGAACAAAATTCTCTACAACATAGAACAACTAGATTTTGAAAACAAAGAAGTTTGATAGATCAAAACCCAAGAAAACCGAAATTGGCATAAACTTAGATCTACACAAAACTAGCCATTAAAATCAAAAATTCCAAGAACTAAACTTGTAGAGGATGATGAGATAAAAAATACAAGAATCTCTCCATTTGGTGCAAGATGTACTTGCCTCTCTCCAATGGCTAGGGTTTCGGTGGAGGAAGAAAGAAAATGAGAGTTGTGAGGAGAGAGAAGAGAAGTGGGTTTAAGTATTAAGTCATGTTAATCTCCCACCATCCATTCCTCCCTACACAATCTAGACCATCCATGCTTATCATGTTGAACCAAGTTAAACCAAGTTGGTTCAACATGAGCAAAATAAACCAAGAGCTAAGTAAAAGCAAAAATAAAATACAGAAAAATAATTAGCATAAAATTAAAGAAATTAGATACAGAATAAGTGCATGATAAATATTGAATAAATGCATTCAAGCAGTACACATATTAAAATACGTATTCTGGGAACGGGGAGTGACATCTCTACCCTCCTTAGAAAAATTCCGTCCTCGAAATTTCGATAAGGCTAGTCGAGTGCGCTCTCAGATCACGAAATACACTCATGACATATAGCAAGCACAATTATCAAACAACATATGACATATGAACAGATTACGAAAGAAAGAACAATTAAGTAAAAGCACAAACAATAATCATACCCTAGAAGGAAAGTAATCGGAGATATATGAATAAAATATGCCTCCGAAGTCAGTTGGATAGGAATTCGTCCTCGAGGTCCTACACTGACTCCCAAAGTGATCAAGGGTCAACGCTTGAGATAAGTCGGTACCAATGACTAAATCAAGAACGAGACTCTGTCCAGGACATACTCTCGTAATCAAGACACATGATAAATATCACGTATCACATGATATGAGAGCAGATGAGTGAGATGAGAAAGTCGCCTTCACTCTTCGAATATAGAACTCAAGGAATTATGAATAATACTCAAAACTTACCCACAATTTGATCGCCTTCAGCCAACCTCTGCTCTAATACTCTAAATTCTACCTGCCTCTGCCCCTGCTGGACTCTCTACTGCTGTCTTCCCTGGTCCTGCTATTGTGGCCTCTGCTGTCCAACCTGATGCGATCCTACCTGATGTTGCGCTTGTCGGTACATCTGAGCTTGCGTCAGTAATGGGTGCTGGGCTAGTGGCCTCACTGTTAGTGCTGGCCCTTGATATGGTGCTACCTCTGGAGCTGGCAACGCCGAAAACTGTTGAGCTGGCCCTCCTGGCCTCTGTATCTGTGGGTACGTAGCTATACGATGGTCTGAACTCCCACATCTCAAGCACCGCCCATTCACTAACCGACACACTTCCCGAGTGTGCCCTTCCTTACCACAATAAGTGCAACCCACTGGTACCTCCTGACGTTGCTGGTGCCTCGGTTGCTGCTGTCGAACTGGTGCCGTCACAACTGTCGGGACCGGAACTGTATCACGAATATGGACGCCTAGCGCTGGTGCTGACGTCCGAGGTACTGTTCCTCCTTCTTATCTACTCTTCGTAGGAGACCTCTTCTGGCCTCCAGTCCTTGCTGATAACCTTTGAATAGTAAGCTCGTGCCTCCGAGCTGCCATCAATACTGTATCGAATGTCTGGTAGTCGTGCCCCTCGACCAACTGTATAATCTCTAAGTGAAGTCCCTGTTGGAACCTCATAGCCTTCTCTGGCTCCATCGCCACCATCGTCTGAGCAAACCTACTTAACCTGCAGAACTCCGCTGCATAACCATCCACCATCCTACCAGCCTGCTTGAGGCTGATAAATCTCTGCTGAAGCTCATACTGAGCTACCATGCCAAAGTACTTGGCCTTGAACCTGGTACTGAAGCTATCCCAAGGAACATGATGTCTCATTCCAACCTCTTCGGATACCCACCAGTCGCGGACGAGATCCTGAGGTAACAATCTGACTTGGTCAACCTTCTCCCCTTCTGGAACCTTTGCTGCTGTTAATTTGACCTCAATGTCCTGAAGCCAAGCATCCGCTGTAATGGCATCCTTCGTGTCGTCAAAGTATCTCGGATTAAGTCGACAAAACCTCCCCGACGCTCCCGTGTCATTCCCGACTCTCCTCTCAAGAGCTAGCTGTAATCCCTGATTCAGTAATATATTCTGTTCTTGCTGCTGGGTCTGTTGTTGCTGTTGGACTGCCATCTGGTGTTGCTGAGTCTCCAATAACCCTCTGATAATCTGCAATAGTGTCGGTCGTCTAGTGCTACTGGTACTACCAGCATCACTGGAGGTACGGGAACCTCTGGCCTCTGTGGCTCAACTGGCTCATGCTCGGTAACGTTCTCGATGTGAATCTGTCCAGGTAGAGGGGCTACCCCTTGCGAATCTCTGACTGGTCCCTGCTCTACTGGATTCTCTGCCATGCCGGCTCCTCCAATAGCTGAGAATGATGTGACGCTAAAGGAAAGGATATAAGATATCAAAAGATAGGATGAGAAAGAATCGAGGATGACAATCAAGTTAGCAATCAAG
This sequence comes from Iris pallida, assembly GCA_029216955.1. Lineage (NCBI taxonomy): Eukaryota > Viridiplantae > Streptophyta > Magnoliopsida > Asparagales > Iridaceae > Iris > Iris pallida. The sequence goes on from JANAVB010016800.1 coordinate 29,446,931, forward strand.
GTGGGAGAAAGAGAAGACGAATCAGGAGATCAAAGGGAACATATTTTGATTGAGACTCCTATAATCGCAACACCCCACAAGTCTGAAAAATAGACCTGCATGGGCCACCAATAAAACCTTATCACGCCCCAGTACCAGAATACTGAGACGGACTAGGCCAACTACTCCATATGAGGTATATAAACGTCATACGGCGATTGTGGCTGTCAAGAGACAAGGGGGTGCATGCTATAATTAAGTCTCCTATGGTCTCACAGAGCATCTATGTCTCAATCAATCAAAACAAAAAGCAGTAAATAATGATCATATAAGACAAAGCCGTAAGGCGTCCCCGATGCTTCATCAAAATGATTCATGAGCCTAGCTATACAAAATGATAAGCTAGTACCGAGAGTCAATAGTACATAACCGTAGTCAGCTGCAGTCTGATTTAATTACAATTATATAAAGGAAACTAATGTCCAGAACAACCGGCTAAACAGGTGTCGGTGGCTAAATGCCAAGTACAAAATAGAAGATATCAGAGCGGAGAAAAAGAAACCCACTCATGGTCCCTGGTGTCCATACTTTTGGTGTGCACCATTGTTCGGGTAGAAGGCTGGATCCTCTGGCGCTGCTACGAGATCTGGCCAAACAAAACCAGCGGGGTCAGGCCCCGAATAGCAAGTACCATAAGGGAGCACAAAAGAGTGAGATAAAATCCAAGCATAATTAATAAGATCTGATTCACGAGTTATCGGCTTATACCATATCATCGAGACAATACGACACCCTTACAACCAAATAAGGACAAACGGTGCCAATATCGTGCCGATATAAGATATATCCTATAACTATTGGCAGGTAAAGAGCTTCTGGTCGCGACTTCGGTCCATAGCCTATCGCAGCACAATAGCCCACGATAGTCCATGTTCCTCAGTTGTTAACAGAAGAAAATATATCACAAAACAAGTCAGCTTACAAGCGGCCAATCAATCCTACGGCTTTCTATGATTTGCCTGGGTTATTCCAGTAATACAATATATATATATATATATATATAGGAATCCTCAGGTCGTATCGCATTCCAGCAAGGCTAGCCAAACCATTATATATACGCATGCACGAAATGTACCGGTCCCTCGAAAGGCCACCGCGCTAGAACGAGCAGTAACGGTTCCAGCTCTCCTATAGGAAGAGCTGCCTCAGCATTCACAAATCAGATACTGCACTCCACTAGTACGGATGACTATACAGAGGCAGCCAACCCGACGCGCCAGGACGGGACCCAGGGCGGCTGGTGACGTACGATCTCGAGATTCTTTCTATCCAATGCATCTACCAAGTTAAGTTACTTAGATTAACCCTATCTCGATATTGGAATTACATGTCGTGGTCATATGGTCATCCTCCTATATGTCGTACCATAGTACGTGTACCCTAAGTATGAATCCACATCGGCTCAATCTAGATCCATGCTTAGTATAATGTATCAAACAACAATCAACATACCACGATACTATTACTGACCAATTACCATGACTGTGTTGGAAGGTACACATGTATTGACATATAACACGAATGATCACTTAGCACGTAGAGTCACACCTCAGTGCACTCATTAAATAGTACTGCAGTGTATACTAATATTGCATCTCAATACACACTTAGAATAGGTACCAGCACGTATACAGGTAATCAGGTCAGGAACACGGTCAAGTCAGAAAGTCACGTGGACCCCTCGTGACATAAAAGTCACATATGAATTCTGGTTAAAGTGAGACATGAAGGTCCTTGAAGCCAAGACAAAGATCTACAACTTTTATGTTGGGAGTTGGGAGAAATTTTGGCCACGAATCAGCCAAATAGGACACAAAACATACAAAAACAACCAAAATAGGCACTATAAGCGGCAGTAGATGGATGCCCATCTATGCAGCAGGGTAAATGGATACCCATCTATGTGGCCAGAGTAAGTGTGTACCCATCTATGCGACTGGGTGAATGAGTCTCATGTGGCAAAGTGATGAGGGACTTATACGACAATAAATGGGTACTCATCTATGCGGTTGGGTAAACAGAATCCAATGCGACAGTAGATGGGTACTCATCTATGCGGCTGGGTAGATCGATACCCATCTATGCGGCTGGGTGAATGAGTTCCATGCGGCTGAGTAGATGAGGTCTTATGTGGCAGTAGATGGGTACTCATCTATGCGGCTGGGTAAACAGAATCCCATGCGGCAGTAGATGGGTACTCATCTATGCGGCTGGGTGAATGAGTACCCATCTTCTCCGAAAATCTGAGAAGGATGGCCATGGAACCCACAGCTTCCAAGCTTCATAAAACCTTCAATGTAAGTCCAAATTTGGACTTCCATAGGTCAAAATGGGATAGAACGAAATTCTCTACAACATAGAACAACTAGATTTTGAAAACAAAGAAGTTTGATAGATCAAAACCCAAGAAAATCGAAATTGGCACAAACTTAGATCTACACAAAACTAGCCATTAAAATCAAAAACTCCAAGAACTAAACTTGTAGAGGATGATGAGAAGAACAATATAGACAAATCATATCAAAGAAAAATCAAGAAATAAAAAATACAAAAATCTCCCCATTTGGTGCAAGATGTACTTGCCTCTCTCCAATGGCTAGGGTTTTGGTGGAGGAAGAAAGAAAATGAGAGTTGTGAGGAGAGAGAAGAGAAGAGGGGTTTAAGTATCAAGTCATGTTAATCTCCCACCATCCATTCCTCCCTACACAATCTAGACCATCCATGCTTATCATGTTGAACCAAGTTAAACCAAGTTGGTTCAACATGAGCAAAATAAACCAAGAGCTAAGTAAAAGCAGAAATAAAATACAAAAAAATAATTAGCATAAAATTAAAGAAATTAGATACAGAATAAGTGCATGATAAATATTAAATAAATGCATTCAAGCAGTACACATATTAAAATACGTATTCTAGAAACGGGGAGTGACATGGGAGATTTTTCTTTTGTAATTATTTTGCTAAGTGACAACGGAAGAGAAATAAGATCTAACATCTTCATGGATACAGGTTATGAACAATTTTTTTTATTATATATCTCGGTACATTTTGAGTTGATAAAGACCAAAGATGTTATATCGGTCAAGGTTTGTCAATTATCAAAATGAGAGAGATTGTTGGCCCATTGGTCATGGTCAAATCTGATTTTAATAATTGATCAAACTCTGTCTTGATATACGGAACAATTCAGATGTTTACTCAAGACATTTTGGATACTGCTCAAGACCGAAGCTATGTTTGCCACTCGAGACTGTATTTTCTTATGCTATATAATTTTTATTTTTTATTGAGTCTAGGAATACATTGTACACCAAGTCGTACTGGCAAATAGGCTATCCAAAATCATTTTTCAAAATTGACCTATCATTTTCAAAATTGACCTATGTTTTAAAAAATATCTCTTATTTACAAAAGCTTCTGAAGGATTTTAAAAAGCCCAAAATATTTTCATTAAATAAACCTGACCAACCCTGACAGAACTCGGCCAGAGTTCGGCCAAGGTAAACGTTATATGAACGTTGGTTTTTGAACTTGGTCTTCCTTTAGTTGCGGTTTGTTACAAAGAGTTCTGTCCGAATTCTGCCAGAGTTCTGTCTTTGGAAAAACTATAAATAGAGAGAAATTCTGATCATTTAGAATCACTCATTCACTTTAATATCTTCTCTTCTAAAGCTTACGTTTCTTCTAAAGAGTTTTCAAAAAGCTTTCATTTTTAAATCCCAAGCCAGTTACAATTCTCTAGTCAATTTGCCAGTACGGTGTGGTCTAGAAGATTTCAGAGAAATTATAATCAGAGGCTTGATTGAAGAAAGACTCTTCAAAACTGAAGTTGGTCGAGTTCTTCGTATCAAAGCTCGCGTCTGTAGAAGTTGCAAGGACTTCGTATGAAAACTTGCGAGATTTTCCAATAGTGGATTCAACTGGAAGCTAGAGTTCTTCCGATTGGACTAGTCATCACTAGAGGGAAAATAATATAAATCTCTGTGTTTGCGTTTGCCTTCTGAACTCTTTTCTTTACAGTTATTACTTTGTGATTATCATTTCTGTGATCTAACTGCTAACAAAGTTTTTAATTAGCAATATTCTGCTGCCTACTCTATTCACCCCCTCTAGAGTATTCTGCTTTACGATTTCGTTCCTACACACCTGTCTTTCTTAGGTTGTGGACTGATGATAAGAGGTTTGGTGCTTTCTGTTGGTAGCAAAACAGGGCATGGATAACCTAATGAGTATTATTTATTATTGCAGTTACAGTAACAGCAGAAGTTGGTAGGATTGTCCTTCATTCATTCTTTGACATAATGTGTCATAGAGATGAATGCAATCTCTATAGCAAACTATATTATCCTCCTTCTTCATCTAGAATCTTTATAGTCTAGGGGAATTAGATGGTGTTCCTTGGTTGCATGAGCTTAAACTTCAATCAAAAGGCACGTTTATCTACCTACCTACAAACTAGACACCTAGGTTTATGGTATGACCCTCTCATGGTCATTAGCTAATATCGCTAGGAATTTTGCACCAATATAGAGGGTTGTCATCATGTCGACTGAGTGTCATAAAACTTTGTCAAATCTTGTATGAAACATTCTTATGTTCCATAGCCGACACATTCTGATGATAGAAGGCTTGGATGATCATGATTCGTTATAGCAGAAGTTGACAAAAGTCATCTAAGAAAAGGATAATCTACATTATTGTGTTATATGATAGAGCAATACATGATAATCGCAGTTACATCTCACATAGATTTGTATCCATCTAGGGTATATTACCTATAACATCTTAAAACTTCCGAACTTATTGAAACCCTTAACGGTAGTCCTCAATATACTCTTAACTCATCAATACGTTCCTCCGTAGAATCTCTCTACTTTGGAAAATTCTAAACATTTTTGGATCTTCTGTAGAAATGCATCATGACCGAAGACCTTGATTTGTTTAACAACAACAATTTCTATCACCACTTGACACCCACTTTCTGGCATTTGTTGACTTGGTCTTTGGATAATGGAACCTAGGGAGCTATACAAATTTATAGATAAATTTGTGTCACTCCTATATCTTACCTCGCTAGACTAGAAACTGAAGTCTTAATATTCTGTTAATTTTAGTCATATTTCAGGTGAAACTGAAGAAAAGTGCCATTATTATGTTCCTCATGCCTCAGTTCCAACAACATATCCTGCTATAATGGCTCCATTATAAATTGTTTGAATGCAACTCTAACCCCTTTTTTGTAAATCATATAAACATGTTTGAGGCTTTGGCACTGTCCTGCCTTCCATTTTACCAAGCAGTGTGGGCACAGAAACTGAAGGCTCTTATTTTAGTTGCACAGACAGTTGCAATTGTACTGGTTCAACTTCACAGTCTGTTTTGGTTCTTTAGTCTTCTTACTTGTTTCTTGCAAACTTAGTTTTGAGTTAACAATAGTCAATGAGACCAATACCTCTGAACAACTGATTAGCTACTACTTGGGTGGTTAAACCTCAACTCCTAGAGCTTAGAAGAAGAATCAGAACTGTGCTATCATGATAAACTATCCTATAATCAACTTCAGGTTTTAGCGTATGATCGATAATGGTTAAAGATAAGATGCCCTTGCTTTGTTTTACACAACTAAAGGTTTATGATTCATTAGGTTCTTTGTACTGCAGTAGGGCAAAAAATACTCTCATGTGAAAATTCAATCATCCAACTCAAATTTCTGTGTGTTGTTTATTTAATTGTGAAGGTCGTATCATAGACAAGGTCATGATTGTTCTTGTTATTTTAATTTTAATTTAGAAATAAATACATTAACCCCCCATGTTTCATGAGTATTACAGGGACTACCCCTATTCTCAGGGGCGGCCCAGGGGAGGGACAGATAGGGCTTGGGCCCGGGGCCCCAAAGTCCAAGGGGCCCCAAAAATTTTCAAAAGTAAGCATAATAATATATATACCTTCTTCTACAAACTAGTAAAGTACTGTAGAATGGTCCCAAAGCTGAAGGGGCCCGTATGAGACTCTTAGCAAATAGAATAGGGGTACAACAGCAGCAAATATGGCGCACAACAGTGGCCCAACAATTTCTATTCCTTCCGTATAGGATTTGGGAAATTAATTAGACATCAACGCTTCTTATTCCTCTTCCGTCACTACAAAAATACTGTATTTTACCGATGGAACTTACCGACGGAAAATAAAATGTCGCTATTTACCGACGGATGAGTGACTAACAAGCGACTGATTTTTTATGTAAAATATACTGAAAATAATTGCCGCTAGATTCGTCGGTAGTTAGTCGCTACTACTTAGCGACAGAAATTTCCTCGCTGAACTGCTGTAAAAGTTAAACGACAACACTTTTTTTCCATTCTCAAATTTTTTACCAAACCCAAATTTCCTCCAAAACTTCTTCCCTCCTTCTTCTCCGACCTCCTCCTCCACAGGACCCCTCCTCAGTGGCAACCTCCCCCTCCGATCCCCTCATCCTCCTCGGCGACCTCCTCCTCCTCCGACTTCCTCCACCTCCTCCTTGGCGGCGACCTTCCCCTCCGACCTCCTCCTCCCCCCTCCTCCTCGGCGGCGACCTCCCCCTCCTCCTACCTCCTTCCCCCACCTCCGATCCCCTCCTCCCCCGACCCCCTCACCCCCTCCTCCTCGGCCCCCTCCTCCTCCTCGGATAATTTTTTTTTAAATTTGTTACATCTTTTCATATTTATATCATGTGTTTAATTAACCGATACTTGGATACGAAAATTATGACACAATATAGTAGCTTAGGTTTTTGGGTATTCGTAAATTATTCAAAATTCGTAAAATTGGACGTTGGGCTTGGACATTGGACTTGGATATGATACATTGGTCAACTTGGATACGAGCATATGTTGTTTACATGAATTTGGTTCGCTATTTTTGTAGTGAATAGGCATATGTTGTTTATATGAATTATGTTCATGTATGTATTCCTTTTCGATGAGATATGCCGATACCGATAGGATATTCGATTCCAATACCGACACAAGCATATGCCGATACCGATAGAATATTCGATTCCAATACCAATCCGATACGGCCGATATCGAATTGATAGGCCGATAACAAGTTAACCGTTCGTGGGTGTGTGTTTGTACGTATACTTGAGTACCGATACCGAACCGATAGGCCGATACTAAGTTACAATTAGGTACTAAATTAATTTGGGGATGTATTTACAACATATATGGTACTTGGTGCAGAATTGGTTTGAGCAATGAGTCGATACTGAGTTGACCATTTGTGGATGTACAATCGGCAACATGAGAGGAAGATTGGTTTGACGAATGCTTTCAAGACGAGCATCGAAGAATTTCTGAGATATGCCAGTAGCCAACCATATTTCATGGACGGAAGGGTCATAAAGTGCTCTTGTGTCAATTGTCATAATATACCATTCAGAGAGGTAGATCTCGTGAGAGAGCACCTCTACAAGAAGGGTTTCAAACTGAACTACAACGAGTAGACGACTCAAGGAGAACCTTTGGTTCATCAATATCAGTCCTCCTTCAATATGGAGGTGGGAGACCCCACTCTTGGAGACCACGTTCAATATCGCCATCGAAACTTGGCACATGAGTTGGTATTTGATGCGGCTTATGCCGGTCCAAGTTTTGATCCGGAGGATCCGAATCCTGTTGCAAAGGAGTTCCATGATATGTTTAACCATGTTGATACTCCGTTATATCCGGTTCGTGATTCTCATTCTGTCCTGTCGGTGGTGATGCGGTTGTTGAACCTCAAGTCTGATTTTAACTTACCGTAAGAATTTTACGACCAGATAATTCAGTTTGTTAGAGAGTTGCTGCCAAAAGAAGCGAAGGACTTGCCAGAAAACTTTTACAAGTCAAAGATGATGATACGGAAACTCGGATTAGGCTGCAAAAAAATTATTATCAAAACGACTGCATATTGTACTACAAGGAGAACAATGATAAAGACAAATGTATTTTCTGTCACGAGGACCGGTACAAGCCCATTCGGGGTAAAAGAAAATCAACTGCACGAGTAAGGTTGCACCCCTACAAATACATGCAGTTTTTGCCGATTACAAAGAGGCTATAGAGGATGTATATGTCCTCGAATACTGTAGAACACATGACATGTCATAGTAAAGAGCGGAAGATGGATGAAGGTGAATTATCTCATCCATCCGATGGAGAGGCATGGAAGCATTTTGATCGACCGATGGAGAGGCATGGAAGCATTTTGATCGATGTCATCCTGGATTTGCTGCGGAGCCTAGGAATGTTCGGCTGGCTTTATGTTCTGATGGATTCACTCCTTTCGGACAGTCGGGGGCTCAGTACTCTTGTTGGCCGGTGATTTTGATCCCTTACAATCTACCACCGTAGATGTGCATGAAGACTCCTTATATGTTCTTGACACTTATCAACCTGGTGCAAAAAATCTAAAGAAGAACATCGATATCTACTTGCAGCCGTTGGTGGACGAGTTAAAACAATTGTGTCAGTTCGGCATTCAGACGTATGATATATCGATGGAGCAGAACTTTCAGATGAGAGCGATGTTAATGTGGACCATCAATGATTTTCCAGCATACAGAATGTTATCTGGGTGGAGTACTCATGGTATTATGTCCAGTCCAATATATATAGAAAAGAGTAAGGCATTTTGCCTTCAGAAAGGAGGAAAAGCTTATTTTTTAATTGCCATCGTCAGTTCCTACCAATGTCGCATCTATGGAGAAGGAACATGGACGCCTTTAGAGCTGGTAAACAAGAACTAAATCCTCCTCCATTGATATTGGCTGGAGATATCGTTTGGGCAGAGGTAGAGGATTTGCCGAATGTAAAGGAAGATCCAAGTTCGGGCCATCACTTAGAAGGATTCGGACATACCCACAATTGGACGAAGCGGAGTATCTTTTGGGACTTACCTTATTGGAAGGACAATCTCATAAGATACAATCTTGATGTCATGCATATTGAGAAAAATGTACTCGACAACATCTTCAATACGTGATGGATATCAAGGGAAAAACGAAAGACAATCCCAAAGCAAGAAAGGACATGAAAATTATTTGCAGGCGTCCAGAGTTGCATCTAACACGAAGATCTAATAGTAACTGGGTCAAGCCTTCAGCACCATTTACACTGAGTAGGGATGATAAATTGATAATATGCAATTGGATTACAAAGTTGAGATTACCTGACGGTTATATGTCAAATTTGGCAAGATGTGTCGATCTCAACGAACGGAAGCTGATAGGGATGAAGAGTCATGATTGCCATGTGTTCATGGAGCATTTACTTCCTATTGCTCTGAGAGAGATGCTGTCTTCTCAAGTATGGAGTCCGCTGGCCGAGTTATATATATTCTTTAGAGATTTGTGTTCAAGTAAGTTGACGGTGCAACATATGTTTGAATTTGAGGAGAAGATTTTATTGACATTGTGTAAGTTAGAAAAGGTGTTTTCCTCCGACTTTTTTGATAGTATGGAACATTTGTCGATTCATCTTGCATACGAAGCACGTATCGGTGCTTCCGTCCATTATCGATGGATGTATCCATTTGAGAGGTATAAAATATTTAATTATCTAGTACTAATAATTATTTTATTCAAACAGATCTAATATTGAATATATTATTTATATATATCTACATCACCTGAAGAAGAAGGTGGGCAACAAGGCCCACGTAGAAGCTTCGATATACGAAGCTTATATTATTGAGGAGGTCTCAAACTTCTGATCAATATACTTCGATACTCATGTCAGAACAAACTGGAATAAAGCACCAAGAAATGATGAAGGTGAGGTCGATGAACCGAATCGTGGAATCTGCACTATCTTCAATGTTGGTGGCAAGCCTACAAGTGGTTCTAAGTTACGGTGGTTGGAGGATGATGAGTTTGAAGCCGCTCATCGGTATATCTGTCTAAATAGTGGTATAGAGGAGATGGAAGATATAGAGAAATAAGAGATATAATTTTGCTACATTATACTCCAATTTTGTAATATACTTGTAAAAGTTTCTCCAACTTTTCTCGTTTTTATCATAGTATTTTTAGAGCTGAGATAAAAATGGAGAGACATGGCATTGATGATGATGATCTTGCTAGAGAGGTTGATAGAAAATTTTCGTCGTAGTTCCATAACTATGTAAGGATTAGTAAGTTTTAACTATTCTAAATTTAATTGACCGAGAAAAGGGCTTTTGTCCTAATGACATTATGATACGTGATGTTTTAGGTTTTTCGTCCTGGCACACAATTGACCGACAAAAGACTTCGAGCACTAGCTATCGGACCAAACAAGAGGGAAAAATATTGGGATGGATATACCATTAATGGCTTCAAATTTAGAACCACTGATAAGCTTATCAATCACTCATTTATCGATAAGGAGGCTAATTACACAAAGAATTCTGGAGTTTGTGTAAGGGGTTCAGTCTACGACGCCGATCCAGAATTTGACAATTACAGTGTTCTAAAAGATATTGTAGAGCTGGATTACTCTTTTGATACCCAAATTGTGCTGTTCAAATGTGATTGGTTCAACACAACACCCAAACAAGGATGGAGAATTGACAAACAGTTTGAATTTATTGATATAAAATACGAAAAAAAGATATGTAGGTTTTGAACCGTTTGTGTTAGCTAGTCAAACGGTCCAAGTGTACTACCCGAGTTATCCTAGTCAACGATGCATTACTCATGATTGGTGGGCTGTATGCAAAACTAAAGTAAGAAATACATATAATATTGGAGATCAAGCATACCAGGAGGATGAGGTAGTCATGCCTCAACCAACATATATAAGTTTAGCCGACGTTGACGACATGGAGGTTGACGTTATCCTAGAGGATGATATAGTTGACGAAGAGCTTGACATAGAGGACTTATCTCATGTAGAGGAGGAGTCTGAAATGGACGTATCGGATGAGGAGAAAGAATTTGAAGATGAAGGTGAAAGTGGAAGTAATAGTAAAAATGAAGAATATGAAGATGAAGAAGATTCGGATTACGAAGAAGATTAGTACGTATTACCTATTAGATTTGTATTGATTATTTGTATCATCACATCATTTTTATTTCTTTCAGATTTACATATGGCGGGACGAGGCCGTACACGTCGACTTCGAGGATCTGGGTCGACCCGCCCTCCTGCTCTTACTCCTCCTAGTACTCCGACTGTAGATCGCAGAGGAGTTAGCGAGGACGATTTTGTTGATGAGGAGGATGGCTTATCTATGCCGTTCACTTGTTCTTCGGTCGGCGGAGCTAGCCCTGATATTCCTTCAGCATCTACTCCTACCGGTGTTGGTGCTCCGTCTTCTACGCCAGAGACTACACCTATCGCTCCTACTACGGCGAACCCATATCCTGGCCTTTTGGTCGACTGTGGAGTGTACTTACATCGACCAGGATTTGCAGACTTTCCTACTCTGCCAGAGCGGCCAACCAACATCACTCGTCCCGAGCTGTGGGCCGATGGAACGACGTAAGTATATAAGTGTTAGTAGACACATTTATTCATACTCTATTTATTATCTAATTGTATATTGTTTTGTTTATTCCAGGTTCTTTCCGGGCCAGGCTGGTAGAGATTTGGGGGAGTTGATGCGTCGTCAATTCCATGGTCCCTATTTGAACTTCGGGGACATCCCACTTGATAGACGATTCATTTGTCTCGAGATGCTTGAGGTATGTCTAAATAATATCGTCTTTGTTTACAACATATACTCTAATATTTGCTTATTTGTTTTTATTTGTCCTTATTTACAGAAGTTGTACTAGTGGCCAGGCACAAAGATCAGGCGATACGGAAGTGCTACAAGTCCGTCGCTAGCAAGAGGTTGAGGGATATGGTCAATGATCAGAAGGCGTTGGCTCTACTAAATAGTGCTCTTCGTAAGGAGTGGTAGAAGGAGGAATTCTGGGAGGAGATGAAGAAGAAGATGGACACTCCGGCCTATAAGGCCAAGTGTGAGAAGGCAAAGGCTTCCCATGCTAAGGGTGGTCACTACACGGGTGGATCCATCCCAATTTCAGAGCATTATCGACGGCTGGTGAGTATTCTTATTTGTTATTTCTTTGATTGTTTAATTTTAATGTTTAGTTATAAATTGATGTTTAATTGTTACAGTGCATGGAGGTCGCTAGGGGAGGCGGAGACCCGAACGCCGTGGACTTTCCTAAAGTTTTTGAGTGTACCCATAAGCGAAAGAAGGATGGAAAGCTCGTAGATGATCGGCGACCAAAGCCTATGTAAGTTTTTCAAGTCCTATATCTAATTACATTTCTTCTTTGTCTTTATGTACTTAACTATATTTATGAATCATAATCCTAAGTAGCATTATAAATCAAAGAATAGTTTAAGAGACGTACGAGAACGTAACCATAATAATACTTAATAGTAACTAAAATACCAATATTAACTCTAAATCTATTCACCTATATAAATATAGGAGACGTATAAGACTTTAGAGAGTTGAGTCGGTGAGGGAGGGACTGCCGAGGGGGGAGCTGGGACTAGTCAGCCACCAACGCTGGCAGTGAGGAACGACTTGTGGATACAAGCCATCGGTAGAGGGAAATAGGGCAGTGTGTACGGTACCGGATCATTGGCATCCCATCCGTCTGTTTATTCCAGAGCTCCTCTATCTTTACCTCTACCTCCACAGACCGACGATACTGCCGACGCCTATACTTTGAGGCAGATTACACAGATTTAGGTGGGCCTATAGGATCAGGTAAGCCAGATGAGCGGAGTTCTAAGCACAACATGTCTGATTCCTGCTGCCACTGCACCGGCTCGAGCTTCGACCTCAGCGCCTCCGGCAACGACTGCTCCTCCGACCACATCGCCTACTACACCGGCTCCTCCTCCGACCACAATGCCTCTTGTCGTACTGCCGACTCTTCCAGAAGTTCCTGTCCAGGACGTACAGTGGATCGTCATTGGTGATGGGGTAGTTATATGCATGCGGACGACCAGCTATCCCTCTGCTACCTCCTCCACCTCCTCCACCGTCAGTTTGATTTTTGTTTTTTTGTTGTATTTGACGATGAGTTTGTATGAACTTTAGGGGTTTGATCGATAAGTTTATGTACTGTTGAATATATTTGTGTATATATACTATATTGCGACTGCTGGACGAGTTTGTATCTGTTTGAGTTATTTGGATAGGCAATTGGAGTTCAATGTAATGTATATATTGGTGCTTGGGTTAATTTTTGTGTATATTGGGGTTATATTTAATGTATATCATTTGGGCAATGTATATCTATATTCACAGGTTTGAGCAAAGCTGGAACAATTTAGCCTAGCAATAATGAGAAATTTAGCGACTAACCAGCGACGAAAGTCTGGAAAATTTGCAGGTTAGCGACTGACTACCGACTAATTAGTGACGGAAATCTGGAAATATTTTCGGGTTAGCGACGGTTTAGCGACGAAAATTTTCGTCGCTACTTTCTGTCTGACACCAAAAGCGTATCAGACGAGTCAATGACGAAAATTTTCATCACTGAGCTTCTGGAAAATTTGGTATTTTGGCTCACTAAAAAATGTCGGTAATCCATCGCTAATATGTCGCTGTGTTTGCCGACGTTTATAGTTTGTTGCTAATCCGTTGCTATATTTAGTCGGTGATTCCGTCGGTAATTCGTCGCTATAGCGACGGATTACCGACGTATTTTTTATAGCGACATCATGTTTATCGACGTCCAGTTTTTGTCGGTAATCCGTCGGTAAACATATTTAACGACGAAAAATACGTATATAGAGACGAAAATGTCTGTCGCTAAATACCAATATTTTTGTAGTGCATACGGATTTGGAAATTTATACATCGGCTTCTAAAGAAAACAAAATATCTTCCGGTTGTGCTATCTCTTCTTATTCCTCTTCTTCCCGTTGCTTCCGATTTTCCATGGACAACGGTACGTTTTTTTTTTTGAAATTGTAAATTTTAATTCTCTTTCCTTTCTTTCTTTGTCAGATTGGTTTATAAATTGAACCACAAATTCATATTTTTTTTCAATACCTTCTCCTAACTCCTTTATAGAGACTGCAATGTCAGACTACGCAAAGAAGACCATAGAAGAATTCTCTCTGGCCTCTGTAGCTTTGCTTGTCTTTTGACCGGAAGAGGGTGAGAAGGTGAGACATGAGTATCAATATGAATATGATATTTCATTATTTCAGCAAGACTTTCATTTAAAATGGTAGTTAAGGCTACATCTCATAATGTCACATATAACTTCTTTCGTTTAATCACAGGACACCTATCGTATGAGGGTGCTTTATCAATTTTATCTCATGGATGTGAGAATCATGTTTTCCCCTTATCAATTACACATGCACTTTGCACATAAGAGTGACAACTTTCATGATTTAATTTTTTATGGGTTCATAACTTAATTGGATGCTACTCTTTTGTTGTTGCTAATTTATGCTTTCCTCTATTTGAAATCGAAGTTATACTATACTAGTTGTCTTAGGAAGATTCAACCAGTTGCATTTGTGTACTTATGTACTAGAGAAAATCAATGTAGTGTATGAACGAATAGATTCAAGTCTATGCTTTAATGTAGGGATGACAAATTCTCCCAAATCCGATGGGAACCCGATTTTTTTTTCCGACGGGGACGGATTTGGAGATTTAAAAACGGAGATGGAGGCGGGGATAAAAAAATTTCCCACTCAGATTCGGAGATGGGTATGGGTATAGTACTCCTTTATCCCGACCCCGATTATTTGTACGTATATGTGCAACCCGTTGGTATGATGGGTTCATGATCTATATCAAGTAGTAGTATTTTTATGAAAACCATGTTTTATTAACATGTTTTGTAATTTTTTTGAATACAAATATTTTTTTAAGCTTATAATGTACATAAAAAATTATTAACCGGGCGAGAGACGCACTACTAAAATCTGTCAAATCAGCGACGCCTTAAGACGTCGCTAAATAGGGAAAATACGTCGCTAATTTCGAGTAGCGACGTATTTAGCGACGTTTGCACGTAGTCGCGATTAACCTAGTCGCTAAACAAGAAAACGTCGTAATACGTCGCTATTGCGACGAGCCTTAGCGACGCGGACACGTCGCTAATTCAGCGACTACCAGCGACGTAAGACGTCATAATTTACCGACGTATCCTAGCGACGTTGAGCGACTTTACATACATCGATGCTGACTTGGCTTGAGAGTCATATGGCGACGTTCTGCGACTTTTCTACGTCGCTAAAGTACCGACATATAGCGACGTCTAGCGTCGTCTTTCGTATCGACGTTTAGTGACGATCAGCGACGCTATTCATCACAGTTAGCGACGTTGGGGTTCTTACTTAGTGACGTTATTTTCGTCGCTGAACGTCGCTGAGAGTTGCTGAACGTCGCTAATATTAAAAAAAATACAGCATTTGCAGCATCCCCTGCAGCATTTGCAGCATCCCCTACACCATTTGTTACAACAACAACGGTGTGTATCACGAACACAGTATCAAACAACTCAGATACACATAATCATGAACACGTTTGAAACACAATCTCATCAATCAACACAGATATATGAAAATTTGTAACAACAATGTCAAACATAATGGTCCACAACTTAATTGTCAAGTATGGAAACGAATGGCTCAGAACACAACCTAAAATTCATTCTAGCATACATTAGTATGAATCATCTATGTTCTGTACATATGGTGTAGTATATGTTCTTATCGTATTTAGTATCTGAAGAATGTAACAGAATCAAGATAAACTCACATAATGTAATACTAAGACATCATCTACTACTATATAAGATATAGTGATAGGTTGTCGTATCATCATTGCCGAGGGATGAGGGTCGGAGGACAGTCAACTTTATCTACGGCTACATAGTTTTTGTCTCGCCAGTCGAATGGCTGCAGGGACCATGTCGTACCGTAGATTAATGCAAATGGAGCTGGAGCTAAAATCCAGAAACCAAAATACAAAATACATAATCAAATCCCTGGGTTCGCCGAAAATACAAAACACAGTTCTAATTTATATGTATTTTAAGTGTGAGAATGGATGGCTCAGAACACAACCCAACCGGAGAGGATACTCTGAGAGATCCATCTGAGTAGGACGTATACTCTGAGAGATCACCTTTACAAGAATGATATCAGTAGTGGGATTGAGTGTGTACGTCCTACTCAGATGGGTCTCTCACCGTTACTATTTTTTCTGACAGCATGATGGATGTGCTCCGTCAACAGATTCTTGTTCCGAGCCAAAACTTTGCCCCGGAGCTCAAGTGGACATACTTCGTGTAGAGCTCGAGTGAGAGGTTCCTGACAGCATGGTGGTCTCCTTTGTTAAAGTATCCGTGCTCGTCCCACAACCAATGTGTGATGAGCACGGACACTTTGACAAACGAGACCACCATGCTGTCAGGAACCTCTCATTCGAGCTCTACACGAAGGATGCCCACTTGAGCTCCGGGGCAAAGTTTTGGCTCGGAGAAAGAATCTGTTGACGGAGCACATCCACCATGCTGTCAGAAAAAATAGTAACGGTGAGAGACCCATCTGAGTAGGACGTACACACTCAATCCCACTACTGATATCATACTTGTAAAGGTGATCTCTCAGAGTATACGTCCTACTCAGATAGATCTCTCAGAGTATCCTCTCTGGTTGGTTGTCGTATCATCATTGTCGAGGGATGAGGGTCGTAGTACCAATACAATCCAGAGATTGACACAGTACTAATTTATATATGTAGTCCAATACAAATAGTCTAATATAAAAACAACCCAATACAAATAGTCTAATACAAATAAGTACTAATAGCTAATGAGAACCACGCAGCTCACGCAAACGCTCAGTGATACGATCACGCAACCACCTCGAAAAAGCGAGATCTTTGGCGTGAGGAGAGATGTCGTCCCTTGCAAGTGTTGCATGAATAGAACTCCCGGTCTCACTAGCTACCGGTGCTGGATGAATAGAACTCCCGGTCTCACTAGCAACCGGTGCCACTTTCTCCTTAACTGTAGGAGGAGACACCTCAGCATTCACTGTTTTCCTTAAACGACGTGCCGCTCCTCGGGTCATGGGTGCCATCTGGTAAGATCGATATTCCCAAATAATATAAGTGTAACATAAGCAAGCTAACTAAAGGAACCATCATGTAATTTGAGTACATTTTCGAAAGCAGATAAAGTACAAAAAATTTGATTTTTTGCCAAGTGTGAGAACGAATGGCTCAGAACACAACCCAAGATTCATTCTAGCATACATTAGTGCGAATCATCTATGTTCTGTACATATGGTGTAGTATATGTTCTTATCGTATCTAGTATCTGAAGAATGTAACAGAATCAAGATGAACTCACATAATGTAGACGTCATCTACTACTATATAAGATATAGTGATAGGTTATCGTATCATCATTGCCGAGGGATGAGGGTCGGAGGACAGTCAACTTTATCTACGGCTATATAGCTTCTGCCTCGCCAGTCGAATGGCTGCAGGGACTATGTCCTGATCACGATGTCGTACCGTAGATTTAGGATTTAAAATATGGTATTCAGGTCAACTTAATTCAGTCAAAGGGTACTGAACAGAAAGTCTAATTAAGACTTTCAACTAAGCAGGCAGCCTGGACTGCTGTTCAGAACTTGGCAGGCAAAATCCCATACCATCTGATGACAAACCTATACACACCCTTGCCCAAACCATTTGTTTCAGTAGGTAAAACATTCCAGGTTACTCAAGTAACCTGTCGTGCAATATTTGGTGTCAACAACATTCTTTGTTAATTGTAACATACATACTATCATATCCCAACTCTGCCAAAACCTGACCAACATACCCTACACTAATCATTCCATATTTCAGTAATGTCAGTGAGCTAAATCATACTCAACTGTCGAGAATACTTAGGAGAAAACTCATTCACAGGATTAGTATCCATCCTTCGTGACATAGCTAAAATTTTATAGGGCTCGATAATAATTATTAATCAATTTATTCATCATTTCAAAACCCTGAAAATGCCCAAAAAACTTCCAGTATCAGTAAATAGGGCTCGAACCCTAAATTAGAATTCGAATCCAAGAAAAAAAATCAAATTGACAGTTGATATGCCCAAAAAAACTCCCAATATCAGTATATAGGTGTCACACTGTGAGTCTCGTGTCCACACAGTGGGACACGACGTGTCCAAACCAACAAAATAGGTGTCACACGAACTAGAAGCGAGTCCACGCTCTCGTATCCCCCGCAGCGAGTCCACTGTCAGTCTCGTGTCCCCCGCAGCGAGTCCACGCTCTCGTGGACACGAACTAGAAGCGAGAGAGAGAGAGCTAGAAGACGAGGAGAAACTGGGGAGGAGCTACCTGAGGAAGGAGGAGGAGGAGAAGGAGGAGCTACCTGAGGAAGGAGGAGGAGAAGAAGGAGGAGGCTGAGGGAGATCGCCGGAGGAGGGAAATCGTCGGAGGAGCGTCGCAGAGGAGGAGCGCGCGAAAAATTGGGAGGAAAAAATTTGTGAATGATCGAAAAGGAAACCCTCGCTGGCTATATGAAACGATTAGCGACGTCCTTATCAGCGACGGGTACCGACGAACTTGTGACGCAGGTTCCCATTTAACAAATTGTAGCCGCTAGACGTTGCTATTAGTCGCTGTTGGCGACAAACAGCGATGTCTTATATAAACGTCGCTAAACCCCCAAAAATTAGCGACGTACTTTCTTGGAGTCGCTAAATACGTCGCTGATATGACTTATTTTGGTAGTGACGGACAAGACAAAGTTCGGCCCCGAAAGTGTCAACGGAGCAGAAGCGGGGCGGGGGCGGGGACTGAGACGGGGAGGACATTGTTTAACGGGGATGAGGATGGGGGTAAAAAATTGAATCCGACGGAGAACGAGATAGGGATAAAAAATTGAACCCGACGAAGAACGGGGACGGGGATTCAAATACTACTCGGGGATGGGGATGGGGTATATGGTCCTCGGCCCCTACCCGTCCTGTTGCCATCCCTACTTTAATGGAAGCAAGGTCAGCAATGTTATGCGGGCATATTTACATCATGATGAGTATAGCATTGAGATTTATAATTCTGTCTAAAAGAGATTATTTTCTTATGACTTGTTATTGATCCTCCTAATTTTGGTACTTTTTTCTCTTTGACTTGTTACCGATCCATCAAATTTCTTATGTTTAGATATAATTTATAATACAAGTTTCATATGTACATTCTACAGTTTATTAGAAGTTTATTGGATTATTGGAAGTTAATAGGTATCTTGTGTCTAGAAATTTTTGTTGATTTTGTCGAACATTTTGATAATATTTTGTTTAAACGTGGTCAAGATGCTTGTACTTAAGTTGCTAGAGTACTATTTCCTCGAGGGAAGCGAGGTTTTAACGAGACCCTAAATGTAAGACATGTTCATGATAATGAGATATTGAAACTTTCCAAAAAAATAATATTTTAATTTCAATATATCTTTTGAGCAAGGGGCATCATTTTGGATTTCGTCCTGGGCATTATAATGTTTCGGGCCGGCCCTGCCTATTCTGAAAATAATTACACTGACCACCCATATCCTTTATAAATTTTATAAAATATAGGGGCGGTCAGTGTTACATGTTTCTATAGAAACTATAAACTGTAGGGGTGGTCCGTGTAATTTGTTTCAAAGTATGAGTAGTTTCTATAATAAGTATAAAACATAGAGATAGTTAACGCAAATTGTCCTTTAATTTATTTTACAAACACATTATCTTTGCAAGTTTTAGGGTGTTAGTAAAGAACTTTGAGTTCTCTCTACAATTGACAAACCAAAATGGTGAAATTCTGAAAACACGCCTCCATAGTTTGTGTTTTGTTCTCCATTTTTTATAGGTCAAGTTTTTGAAGAAAGAGCCTAATTCAAAACCCTGGTTCTTAATTAACAGGGTGTTCTGAGACTTGATTCTGAAACCTCGTCCAGTAAGGAGTTCTAACACACTTTCGGTTTCGGAAGCCTCTCCTGACTAATATTTCCAAAAATATAATTATTATTTATGTTCAGATTCATTTTTCATTTTTCATATACTATATAATGTCTATTTTTGATCAGTTTCCTTTATTCATGTACTTCCTAATTCCTATCCAATCATATTGAGTAAAGGTTCACAGAAAAGTTGGCATACCTTTTATTATATTATCCAAGCCTTCTCACATCAAAATGGGATTAGGTATTGAAGCACGAGCAAGGTTCACAGAAAAGTTGGCATAGTATCTATGACCAGGGCCGGCCCAGGGTGTTGGGTTGCCCTAGCCGGAGCTAATTTTGGTTGCCCTTTGATCCTTATTGAAAAAATAATTACAATAAACGCATACAAATTATTTGTTTAGTAAAATCAATATTAAATTGTGCTTTTAGCTTGAACTATACAATAAAATTTTGATTACAAAAAAATTACAAAAAAGTAAGTCTAGTTATGATACTTTATAAACTAGCACAATCTGATTCAAAGAAAATTGCTTCATTTACATTTTCTGGAAAAAAAATTCAATTAAGTAATCATACTTACGTGATCCTTATACTATAAGTTCTTGAATTTTGTTGCAGAAATCTCATTGGATCCTTATCATTTTCATTTTTCATCATAATACCTATACAAATACAATATTACAATTCTATATCAAACCATACACTACTAAAATAACCCATTTTAGCGACGTCAGAAGACGTCGCTAAATAAGAAAAATACGTCGCTAAAATCTATTTGCGACGTATTTAGCGACGAAACTTTGACGTCGCTTATAGGCAAGTCGCAGATGACACTTTAGTCGCAAAACGTCGCTATTTGCGACGCTACGTCCAGTGTCGCTATACGTCGCAAATTTGGCGACAGATAGCGACGTAACGTTACGTCGCCAAATTTGTGACGTAAAGCGACCACTTTGCGACGCTGTAAACTTTATATATGATGACATGTCATGGCAGCCACGTGGACAATTTAGCGACGCCTAGCGACATCGTTAGCGACGTACGCCCTCAGCCCACGTCAGCAGTTTTGCGACGTCTAGCGACGTTACGTCACTATTTAGCGACGTATAGCGACGTCTACCTTCTGTCGCTGTACGTCGCAGAACGTTGCTATACGTCGCAGATATTATAAAACAAAATTTAAAAAAATATAATTGGTATTTTTGTTATGCTGTGTGTCTGTGTTTACAGTGTGTGTGAAGTGCAGTGTTCGAACCATCGACAGTTTCGCTTACTGTTCTATGTTTTATCTTGGATAGAAAGAGCAACAGTTTAGGGTGCACTTCTCAGAGCTTCCTCTTCACGTCCTTCACCTTCTCGGGAACCTTTACGATGTCCGGAGAAAGTGAAGGACGTGAAAATGAAGCTCTCAGAAGTACACCCTGAACTGTTGCTCTTTCTATCCAAGATAAAACATACAACAGTAATCGAAACTGTCGATGTTTTCGAACACTGCATTTTACATTCACTGTAAACACAGACACACAACATCACAAAAATACACATTATATTTTTTTAAAATTTTGGCAGCACCTCCTTTGTATATCAGATCATCGCTTATAACCCAGCGTAGGTATATTTGTCATCCCCGTCACAGATATCACAAAGTAAATATCACAATAAAAATAAGAGGCAGTGCGAAGTAAATATCACAGACACACATCCTCACAAATACCCAATAGAGTCAAATAAAAATGAAAGATGATAAAAAGTCTCCCACCAAGTGTATAAACGAAAGTGTATCAATAAACAATTTGCCCATAGGGCCAATACATAAAAGTCATAAAAAAATCAATAAAATTACTGCGGACCCCTGCCGCGCAACTGGAATAGAATGTAGTCATACTGCTCCTGGGTGAGCTGCACCGTAGGGGCAGTAGGAGGCAGTACAATGTTTGGAGTCGGCGCCGGAGGCAGTACAGTATCTGGAGTCGGCGCCGTCGATGGACCGAGAGGACGTATCTGCTCCAGCTCTCGCAGTCGCTCACCATACACAGTAAGGGTACTCACCACCCTCTGAGTACTCGCCTCAAGCGAAGCCGAAACCTGAGTGAGTGAGGCAGACATGCTCCTCTGCGATCCCTCCAGCTCGACCTGTCTAAGCTCTGTGCGCTGCGTAGACTCGATGAGCGTGTACAAGCTGGCAGCTGTAGCCTGATGCAGACTTATCAGCTCCTGTATACTGCGCTCGACCACATCAAATCGTCCGGTGACGATCGGAGGGTCGGATCGTCACTCGACCGTATCAGAAATCTACTGCTGCAACTCGCGACGCAGCTCCTCGATCTGACGACGAATATCCTCAGCTCGTGACGACGCCTGTGAAGCCGGAGACTGCACACTGACAGTGGGGGCCCGGGATGACTCCGAAGCCAAATACGCGTCGTAGGATCCCGTACCGTAGTACGTACCCTTCTGAAGACCGCCAACGGCGGTCATTCAGAGCACATCCTACGATGGAGCTGTAGGCGGCTGGGAGGAACTACCAGCCCCTCCCCCTGCTGGCGCACTAGCAGCAGCAGCCGCCTCCTGCTGTAGCCGAACAAACTCGGCCTAGAACATGTTTGCTAACGTGTAAGTGTTTGCTAAAGTCTATATTGATATCTATTTTCATATTTTCTAAGTTATAGTAAATTAATATAAAGAATAGAACGTACATATGCCTGCGTCGCCCTCTCGTCAATGAACTCCCCAGCCCTCCGATGGGTGACCAGGAAGACGGTCACCATGTTTGGGTCCTCACCCTTTTTTACCTGTTAAAATATATTATCTATTATTAGTATTAAACATTCTATCGAACTATATATAAATTAATGTCCGTTATAGGAAACGTACCAGACGACGAAAATGCTCCGTCATCGGAATGGAGCCACCACACCACTTACCGGCACTCGACCGCGCCACCTTGGCCTTCTCAGACCGCTCCTGGTACTTGGGCTCGCTGAATCTAGCCTTCATCGCAGCCCACTGATCTGGCGTGATCCAACCATGGATCGGCTGTCCGGCGCGATCACGACGCTTCTGGTCGTCGATCGCATCACGGATGAGCTTGGCTGCGACGGCAGAAAATTGCCCCTCGATCCTCGCCGCCCGGTCTGGTGGATAGAAATAGGTCCTCTACAAGAAGTAAAATACAAAAGTTGTATAATATACACAAATGATTATTAAAATTTAAAAATAAATAATTTTTTTACCTTGAAGTGGACGAACCAAAAGGCCTTCCTATCTGCGGGAGCATCTGAGTAGTTAATCCAAGGCCCACCATAGTTCTGCCTCAGAAATACCCCCAGCTGTCTCTGTACTGCAGAAGGCCGATATCTGTACAATAATAATTTTTCATGAATATATATGTACATATAATCATTTGAGAAATATATATTAATTAATTAAATTACTTCATAGGCCCGTCCGTCCAAATCTCCATACGCGTCTCGCCCGGGGGAGCGCATGGAGGGTCGCTCTCACCTCCTGCCTGGGCAGGATCAGTCTGATTGCCGTCCTCCATATGCTCGGCGTGGGCTCCCTCCATAGAGCCGTCGACAGGAGGAATACTGGACGGGGGATCAGGGATGCTGGATGCGGGATCAGGAAGGCTGGACGACGAGGGAGGAGTCGCCAACCTGCTGGAACTGCCTTGTCCCGGTAATGGACCGAAAACAGAACGGTACACTGACGTACTCGGAGATGAGGATGAGGGTACAGAACTGCCCTCTCCATCCCCAGGCCGAGGCTGACGGGACTGCCTAATGTAAAATCCTCCACGTCGTCCTCCTGGTCTAGTCATACCTGATAATAACATATGACAATAAAACAAAAATACATATTTATATGATAGACATCACAGATTTTTGAAAAATATCATAGTCACAGATAAAAGTGTCAATAAAGTGTCACAGATTTATATGATAGAAGTGTCACTAAAGTGTCAATTATGATGATAAAACAAACGTACAGATTTAATCCTCTTCTGAAAATTCATCTAGTTCATTTAGCTCATCTACTTCTTTTTCTTCTTCTTCTTCTTCTTCTTCCTCCTCTACATCTTCACTTTCATCTGCATCTTCCTCTTCAGATAATTTTACTTCTTCTACACAATTAGATGTGTAATGAGGAACTTCCGTCGTGTCCACTTCTATAATATTTGTTACAATAGGTAGTTCATCCTGTTGATAAGCTATATCGTCAACCTCAAAGATATTTCTAGCTTTGGTCTAGCATACTGCCCACCAGTCCGACCTTGTTGTTCCCCGTTTAGGATAACTTGTGAAGTACACGAGCTGAGCCTGACTTGATAGGACAAATGGTTCATATGCTTGATATCGACGCCGATAGTTTATATCAACAAGACCGTGCTTGTCTACTTTCCAACCTTGACCTTCAATCGGATCGAATCAATCACACCTGAATAACACAATCTTAGCAGGCTCTATTCCATAACTATATGTCAGCTCTACGATCTCCCGTAGCACGCCATAGAAATCATTGCCCGCATCAACATCTTTGTAGTTCGAAGATCTGATACACAAACAGCTATTTTTGGTGGAGTCGAGATCCACATAGTTGTCTCTGATCGGGCAAGTTGTTGACTTGAACCTAAACCCATTAACACAGTAGCTTGGCCATATTTTTGCAGCATAAATTGGTCCCTTGGCTAGCGTTCTAATAGACTCATTCTCAAGTCTTGCGTATGGACGATAGACCTAAATACCACGAAAGAAGCAATTAAGCTCATTCTCAATCAAGTGCATATACAGAAAGGTAATTACAGAGTTCTAAAGTCTTACATATGCACTCAACCATGATAGAAAATAATGTCTCATTTCTTGTTCTAGTTCTTCTTCTGTTATGTGTGGCCTACCTGACCTCACATCATCATTAAATATGCTGAAAACAACATCGTACAATTAATATAATAGTATAATAATCAACACTATTAAAATAATGTAGACGTATTATTTACTTACCCCTCCAGTTTTTCTACTTCTTCCTCGTCGCAGTTGAGTAATACATACACCTGAGCATCCCTTAGCTCATCATCGTTCAGATATCTCTTCTTTATTTTACCCGATGGCTTTCCTGGAGGATTGAATACCTTCAGTATTGTATCATTACTTTCATGTTCTCCGTCGTCATTTCTGGAAGCATTCGTTCTATTAGTTGCAACATGAGGCTTGAAGTACATCGAACAAAAGTTTGTAATCTCCTCGAGAACATAGGCTTCACAAATAGAACCCTCGACCCGTGCCTTATTTTTCACCTTTCTTTTTAGGTGATTTAAATGTCGCTCGAACGGGTACATCCATCGATATTCGACGGGTCCACCAACACGTGCCTCATAGGATAGATGAATCGGCAAATGCTCTATAGAGTCGAAGAATCCAGGAGGAAACACCCTCTCTAGCTTGCATAGTGTTACCGTAATGTCCTTCTCTTGCTTTTCTAGACGATCAACGAGCAATTTCTTAGAACAAAGATCCCTGAAGAATATGCTAAGCTCCGTCAATAGATCCCAAACTTCCTGCGGTAAGAATTCCCGAAATGCAATCGAAATTAACCTCTCCATGAATACGTGACAGTCGTGGCTCTTCATACCCGTCAATTTGTTTTCCTTCGTTTATCAACACATCTTCTCAGATTTGACACATATCCGTCTGGAAATTTTAGGCCCTGGATCCACCGACAAAGTCTCACTTTATCCTCCTTGTCCAGCGAGAAAATTGACTTCGGCAGGAACTGTTTTTCATTCAGTTGTATTAAATACAACGCAGGACGTTTGCATATTTCTTCTAAGTCCAACCTGGCCTTGGGATTGTCTTTCGTTTTTTCCTTTACGTCCATCACAGTATTAATTATGTTATCAAACACATTCTTCTCAATATGCATGACATCAAGATTATGTCTGATCAGATTGGTACTCCAGTATGGCAGATCCCAGAATATGCTCCTCTTTGTCCAGTTATGATCTCTACCAAATCCATCGCACTTGTACCCAGTTGTAGGATCTTCGATAGCACTTGGAAAATCTTTAACCTTCTCCCATATCGTGGCTTTGCACCACCTTGGCGGTGGATCACCCTTCTCTACAACACCGACACGGAATGCATTCCTGTTCCTTCTGAACGGATGATCTTTTGGCAGAAATTGCCGATGACAATCAAAGAAGCACGATTTTCCTCCGTGTTTCAAGCGGAAAGCCTTACTACGGTCCATGCAATACGGACATGAGAGACGGCCATGAGTGCTCTATCCAGATAATATTCCATAGGCCGGAAAGTCGTTGATGGTCCACATAAGGATTGCCTTCATCTGAAAATTCTGCTTCCTGGAAACATCTTACGTGTTAGCGCCTACTTCCCATAACTGATTCAACTCATCTATCAAAGGCTGTAAGTACACGTCAATGTTCCTCTTGGGATTGTTCGGACTAGGAACTATAACGGTTAGAAACATGTACTGAGTCTTCATGCACATCCAAGGCGGTAGGTTATACGGAGTGACAATCACAGGCCAGCACGAATACTGGGATCCCGAAAGACCAAAAGGAGTACAACCGTCAGAAGATAGTCCCAACCTGACATTACGCGGATCTGAAGCAAAATCAGGATACACTCGATCAAACTGCTTCCACGCTTCTCCATCGGATGGATGATCCAACACTCCTTCAATCTGTTCTCGCATGTGCCAACTCATATTTTCGGTCGTCTCTTTCACCATAAATAATCTTTGCAATCGCAGTGTTAAAGGCAAGTAGTGCATTGAATCGGTCGGTCTTCTTGCACCGGTAGACCTTCCTGTACTAGTTGTCTTATAGCGATCAGCACCACAAAATCTGCACACATCTTCGTCCTTAACGTCTTTGTAGTACAACATGCACCCATTGTGACAAGAATCGATTTTTTCGTATCCCATCCAGAGCGATCTCACCACCATCTTAGACCGGTAGAAGTCTTTAGGCAACTTAGCACCCGCCGGCAAGATCTCTATAATCAACTCCAACACTCGGTTGTAGCATTCTTGCGACATGTTAAAATCTGACTTAATGCTCAACAGTCTTGTAACCACCTCCAACGGTGAATGATCCTCACAACCAGGATACAATGGAGTCCTTGCATTCTCCAACAACTCCATGAACTGTGGAGCATCGGCGTTCGGTGCCTCCTCAGGTGCATCATGAACGAAACTAGGCCCCGCAGCGTCGAAAACCATGTTGACGCACCCGTCGTCGTATGCATGATTATCTGAAACAAAATTAGGTCCCGCATGCATATACGGCTCAACGTAAGGCTCCGGCTCTGATGCTAAAGACACAAGTTCTCCGTGTGCGGTCCACTGATAGTAATTAGGCGTGAAACCCCTCGAGT
The DNA here is from genome assembly GCA_029216955.1 of Iris pallida. NCBI lineage: Eukaryota > Viridiplantae > Streptophyta > Magnoliopsida > Asparagales > Iridaceae > Iris > Iris pallida. Next base: position 29,474,350 of record JANAVB010016800.1, read on the forward strand.
ACAAATGATATGTCACTTCCACTTTTGGATAATATTTTACGTTATGACATTTCACACACGGACACTTAATTTTGGTGCCGTCCATGTACTGAGGGAACGCCTTAGCAAACTGCAGGAACTGCTCTACTCCCGCTATGTATTCATCCCGCACACCACACATATCGTCAGGACGACGATTGTACATCCATGAACGATTCCGCAAGTAGTAATTCATATCCATTTGGAAATAATTCTGCAAAGATGGACACACATTATCCAACAGGCACAAATATCCTATTTCTAGTCATTACCTACCAAGGTACCCTTTACCTTATCGCTATTGGTATCCCAATACTAATACCTTAAGTTGGTACCCTTTACCTTATCGCTATTGGTATCCAAATACCAATACCGCGGTAACATGGTTGGTACATTAAGGGTCTTTGACAAGATGACATGTTGCGAAAAAATATCCTTATATATAGTTCTCCTACGGATTTTCTTTAACATTACGTAGGAGAACTATAAGGATATATCTTTTCACAACATGTCACCTCCTCAAAGACCCTTAATGTGACAACCATGGTTTAAAGTATCGGCCGATACCGATCCGATACGGCCGATACCGATACGGTTTGGCATGTTCCGATCCAATACCGACCGATACCAAATATTGACCGATATCGATATTGGGGGTCTTTCATATAATTTCAAAACTACTAAGAAATAACGCTGAAATACTTAAAATTATGCCTAAATGTATAAAATATATGTTTTTAAATGTACATAATTTATTAATAATTATTTGTTTTCCGATACCAAAGTCCGATACTCCGATACGATACCGCCGATACTACCGATATCGCCGATACCAATACTCATAGGAATAGTCCGATACCGATTCCGATACCGATATTGTGAACCTTGGGTATTTATATATATAGGTATATATGTATGTATTGTGTGTGTGTGTCCTGTGTCCTGTGTCCTGTGTCACAGAGTCGTGTCCGAAAACAAACCAAAGTCAATTGTCCAAACCAAACTCGTGATTTAAGTGAGGCCTAATAACAGCTAGTGTTGAACATTTAATGAGAGTCTATTAAAATGACTCAGAAATGAGTCATCCAAGCCGTTTGTATATCACGCACTAATTTGTTTTTTAATCCTTATAATTAACAACCAACGTACGTGCCTTATGTAAATCATCACGTAAAACTAACTTTAAATCCTTACAACTTTCTAAACATATATCAAATTATATAAACATATATATAACAAACTAAAATTAAAATATATTAAATATTTAAACTATTATATAAAAATTTATCCAGAAATAACATATCAAAAGTTGTACAAATAAATTTAAATTATATTCAATATTTAAACTATATTTAAATTAACTACATTATACTATCTAAACATATATCGAAAGAACAGATTTTAATAAAATTTTATCTAATATTAAACTATATTTAAACTTATATCCAAAGAACAAATTTTAATTAAAATTTATCTAATACTAGACTATATTTAAAATAACTACATTGTTATCTATATACATTATCGGGGCACATGCAATGCGTGTGCAATGCGTTAAATTATATAATCGGACACACATTGGACAATACAAAGATCTAAATATCATGTGAAACTCTATCACTAAATAACCCTAAAGTAAATTCCGTAGATGTTCCAAGCTTCACCAATTTCCGGTTCAGCCATAACAATGTCTAAATAATGAGACCATGACCTAAGAAGAGGGGACGTAAAATGTATATAATTACTTTCTTGCATGTCCTAACCACACTCAAGCTCACACTAATCGTGTCATGTGTGTACGTGTCTCCCAAACCAAACTCGTGTCCAAATACTCGACACAATGTGTCCAAAAATAAACCAAACTCTTTGGGGACACGATGTGTGTTCGTGTGTTCGTGTGTCCGTGTGTGTGTGTGTGTCCGTGGGAGAGGAGGAGGAAGGAGAGGAGTTAGGTTAGGGTTTACCTGAGGAAGAGGAGGAGGAGCTCGGATTGGGGGAGGAGGAGCTCGAGGAGGAGGATCTCGAGGAGGAGGAGCTCGCCGGAGGGGGAGGGAGTCGCCGGGGGGGAGGGGGTCGCCGGGGGGGGGGGGGGGAGGGCACTGACAGAGGGGGAGGGAGTCGCCGGGTGGGTGGGGGGGGGGGAATTAAAAGTTTCGTAAGTTTTCGAGTGAGGGGGAAAGAAGGCAGCGGCGTGCCCTAAGTAAAATTACTTAGCGACGTCACATGTTCACGTCGCTAAACGTCGCAAAAATGGCGACATATACTTATAATTTGTCGCTGAACGTCGCTATTCAGCGACATAGGAAACTCCTGTCGCAGAACGTCGCTAGGCAGCGACATTTTGCGACGTGTTTATAAAGCTGTCGCTAATAGCGACGTCATTTCTTGCCGTCGCTAAATTACGTCGCTATTAGATGATATTTTAGTAGTGATAATTACTAATCTAAGTAGTCATACTTTTTTCCAATTAATACAATACAAAATTAACTTCTTAAGTCTTAATAGAGAATCAAAGATACACATACATTAATTTTGAAATAATATAAATCTATTCTTGCTCCCAATACAATTATTTGGGCCAAAAATATGCTGCTATTTTGAGCTTTTTCCATATAGAATAACAATTCTCATCCTCATTATCTTTCTATCAAAACTCTCAATCAAGATTCAAGCACAATAATAACTCTAGTAGACTTCAATGCCTTTTTTTATCATGTCAACAAATTGTTCTTTCCTGCCTACACTGGTGTAAACTTACGTCTTACTATGAATCGCAGCAGAATTTACTTCCAACTTTTGTTCGTTTTCCACAACTTAATATTCCAAACAATTCAACCAAAACAAATGAAAATCGTTGTACAGTAAACCATACTACATATAGGCTGCATTTAGGTTAGCTCAATAATGACAAAATTAAAACCAAAAACGAAAATCAGTCAAATTGCAGCCACACCCAAATAACAAAAAAGAAGCAGCAATTGGAAGCCCAAGATAGGATGAATTATATTAGAATTAGAACATGTCTACGAACTTATCATTATCAAAGTGCAGATATGTTGTGGCACTGCCACAACAAGATATATTGAAGAGGAGTATTATTAAAAAAAGAAAAAAAAAACTGACCGGAGAAGAAAGAGGGTTCGGTGTTGTGCTTCTTCATCCCTAGGTTTTCTTCAACCAGAGGAGAGAAGGAGGGATCGGTGGATTGGGCTTTAAAGATTTTTTTTTTAAGGCTTGGGGGGTTGCCCAAGCCCAAGCTCTTGCTGGGCTTACCTACGGGCCGACCCTGTCTATGACCATCTCTTGATCCTCTTGCTAAGAGTAATTCCTAGCGAAGGTAGCTACGAACAAAAGATGGTCTTGGAATAGAACCTAGAAGGCTAGTTGAATAGATGAGCATAATTTGAATGTTACATGTAAGTGATCCCATCAGAAAAGTTTTACATGACAATAACTCCTCCCTTACACTACTGCAAGCCTGTAACAGCTACCCATCTCATAGTTGTAGGGCCTGATGAAAGCAGTTCTATTTTGGCTCCATGACCCTAACTAAGAAAATTCACAACTATCTGTAGTCCTGATTATTTATTTATCTTTATTTTTGTATTTGATTTTATCTTTAACTTGGTAATTACTTACACACACATTTTTGTGACTGATGGTAATGGAGCTTTGTTTGCTGAAAGACGTCAGTCATCTATGCTACTCACATCCTTATCAGACCCGTAAGGTATTTCAGTTATTTTAGGGACATATGTATATGGAATTTTTTTTTTCTCCCCCTTTTTGTGTTTTCCATGGTTTGTTCCCTATCTATGCTTGTGCATGTTGCTGAGTGGTTTACTAGGTAAGCATACAAGGACCACCAATGACTGACTGAGTTTCTAGAATACTAGCCTACAACCTTGAGGTCATTGCCGCATTCCGACTGGACATGAAACCTAGAGGACACATGTTCTATGAATTCTACAACTGTTTGGCTAGCTCACATCATTTGCACCTTGATATGACTATATTTGTTTGGTTGTTCCATGCTTGCATGATCTTAAATTGCATGACCGAAAAGATAGGCCTACCTACCCGCCGACTAGCTTTCTGGGTTTTACGGCAAGGTCCTCCCTTGTTCATAGTAACAAGAGGGGTTGACATCGTATTGATACCCATTCATAAAAACTTTGTCAATTCCTTATGGAGCTTTCTCGTAGTCCATATCCTACCCTAATATGATGAGAGAAGGCTTGGATGAAGACGGATATTGGTAATCAACCTGCCTCCATCTAAACCATTCTTTAAATTTTTCCATCATGAAATTCTTATTAACTAAAACGAGACGTACAATAAAGCATAGGAAATTCTATTAATTTTCCTTTCCTCTTCCCCTCGCATGCTGTGACGAAGTCCTTTGTATCGCCCCCTGCTTCTTTGTGCTTCTCAAGTATTACTGGTTTGAGTAAAGCGCCAAATAATAGACCTTTTAAGTTCTTTTACCGGTCTACTTAATCGCTATTATATTTACAGTATTTTGTTTCACCAAAAGCTATACCTGTGTAATATAAAAGAAGGATAGGAAGTTGACAATTGAAATCAGCACCCTCTAAGCCATCATCATCATCATCATCATCATGTCTAATTTATCTTTTCCTGATGAAGAGGCCGAGCCAATTGACCTGAACTGTATCAACATTGATGAGTACTATTAATCCATTTCCTCATATGCAATGATTTTTTATATTCAAATAATAACAGTACTCGCGGGGTGGGGGAAGGGGATGGGGGGTGTTGAACTTCAAATATACTATCCAACATAGATTAAGTGACATTCTAGGCAGGACCGGCATAGGGGATTGGGTTGCCCTATCTGAAACTAATTTTGGTCGCCCTTGACCCTTATTGTGGGCCGATCCTAGAGGGTTACCCTTGGCTCCAACCTCTTGTGGGGCCACGCTGAACCTGGGGGTTGCCTAAGCAGAGGGAGTTGCCCAAGTCCGAAGTCTTGTTTGACTTACCCCTGGACTGGCCGTGATTCTGGGTGTAGGTCTCATTCTAAACCGAAACTCACCTGGTGCTGCTCTGTTCTAGGTTACGAAAACACTAGCATAACCTGAATTTTTCATCCCTGCTTAACTGCTCTTCGAATAGTTCAACTTTTGTTTTCTCCCAACTCTAGGTTACGTGTAGAGCTCTAGTTCAGAGTTATTATCAAGATTTCCGAAGAACTTCCGTTTTTCTTCTTCTTCTTCTTGGAAATCCGAGAACAAATTGAACCATGTAGATCTACCAGTACAACAAGAATAACAGCAAAGCCTCTTTATTCCAAACTGGACTATCAGTTTGTTTAACATGTATTTATAACTTATACCTGCAACCTCAGTGTCAGTGTTTTCCTTTGAAATAGAGATGAATTAGAAACTGCAAGTTATTTCGCTTTTGCATCTGAATGTTACTAATCAGCAGATTCAGCATGTATAATCATTCCTTATCCACGAGTTACTGTGTATTGATGCATTATTAACCTGTCTTTAGTGTGATCAATCTTACTCCATTTAGAAAGTTCTTGCCATTTTGGTAATCATATGGATATTTCATTAAATTATGACAAGTAGCATGTTGTTAAACTCTCAGCCAAGTATCAAAACTCTAGAGTTGTCATGAGGTTAAGGGTTATATATTTATTCTAACATGTGTTATTGCGGGGCACAATTTTTCGATAGAAAACTGAGAAGTTGAAACAATTGTAAAAACAATGTTCCAACGCAACACTTCTAGGAAGGTTGCGTGAGTATAATGAAGATCTAAAAATATATCGTTTTAGTATTACGAGAATCTAAAAAGATTTTGTAATCCACAGCAATCGATCGTAGTACTTCTAAAAAAAAGATACAATCAGAATTACTGGCAGCAATGAAGAAGGTGACTGGCGAAAGATGGAAGAACTCCTGCTGGGGTGAATAATCACCGTTGCTCAAAGCTTTATTCGCCCTACACGAACAGCTTTCAGGAACCAGCAAGTTCGTCGGAGAACTTGGAACATTGCTGCTCTTCTGACTCCTCGGATGGACACGAACTCCCGTGCAAAAGCAACGCTGGTGCGGCGCCTTTCCTCTCTCTCGAAGGCTGCTGGAATTCGCAAGCAAATTCCGATCAGAACTGTGTTAAAGAACACTTCTGAATTCTCTGTTTACTTGTGTTAAAAAACACTTCGTAAACTTTCTGTGGTGGCTTCTCTTACTTGTATATGTATTGCCTTGTGAGAGAGATGATGCCTTATATAGGCCATGCAGCAACTGCTCGGTTGCCACAAAGTTAGGGACATGGTAAAAACCACCCCGAACATGTAGCAACCGCCCAGAACGTGTAAACGCACGTTCTGCTGCAAGTTGCGCCAAGTGCGACGATACTGACGTGCTAAGTGCGCCAACAAAACGCCACATTACGCCTCATGAGCCCATGAGTCCGAGTCCTTAGGGGCTTAGCTCCCATGGAAATAAATTTTCTAAGAGCAAAAAGCATGTATGCTTTCTATTGTTGATTTAGTCTTTTTTTCATTAGAAAAATAACCCCACATGGCACACCCATGTGCACCTCCACACTACATGTTCATCTCTAAACTAGCAAAGCTAATATATAGAGATACAACTCCTTTGGTCTAGCCGATGTGGGACTAAAATTCACTTTGTAAAAGATCAAAACCCAACAACATGTGCCCGCAGGTCCATGTGCAGAGTTGGATTCGCGCAAGGTTATAATTTTTTTTAAAAAAATCCACTTGAAATGAGGGCCAGAGGTTCGAAGCTGAGTTGCTCTCGTACCAAGTTTAAATCTCAAAACTCAGAGAGTTGTTAGTGATGGTAAGGGTTATATACTTATTCTAACACGCGTTCTCCTTGTCCTCATTCATCTTCCAGTGATACTAATGCGAGTAACCTTGTGGCTGGTTTTTGTCACATCTCCTATTGAATAGAGAAAACCCCCCTTTTTAATTATAATTGCAAAGTGCATTGTATTTGTTACAGGTTTCCAAGTTGCGAAAAGCTATTGGTTGGGTTCCCTTTAAATCAGATGATTCAGATTGGGAAAAGGCATATCTTCACAGCAATAAGAGGATCCCGACGAGTTCAAGTTTGATTTGGATTGTCTTCTCTGTGAGAGAGGTAACCTTCCAACTCCTCTGGAGCCTTGTTGGCAATAACATGAAGAAAACCCGTATTATACGCGATGTTTTTCGTATTTTTCAGAAACGTATAATACTTTGCATACTTTTGAAAGTTTTGAATTAGTATGCAAATTTTAAGATGTAAAGTTCTAAACGTGTTCCGTATGAATTATTGAAAAATTTGGTACAAAAAAACATGGTGGGAACGGATTTAATTAACCAAATTTGACAATCTATGTAAGTATGCGAAGTTTCTAACCCAATATTTCTATTTGACAAATATTTGACCGATTTTTTTAATGTATTTCGTTTGCACTGTGCCGCCGATTTATACTCGTACTTTCGCCTTCCCGAATTTTTTCCAGTCTGCCGAATTGCTAACAAAGCTATAGGGCATGTTGCTGTTGAGCCAGGTAAGTAAACAATACATGCTTGCACTTATCAATTGATCATCTTGTGCATCTTTATTCAGTGGGTGGCTTGCAAATCATCGATCTAATCCATATGAACTTTGTAAAAACTCAAAAAAATTATATGAAATCGTCAAATCAATCAATTTAAAGCATCATGGATGCCCACCATGAGGTCTGGTCTCTTCTTCAATGCTGCTTCATTTAAATTTTTTTATATCAGAAAGTGCTAATGGGTGACGAGTAGAGCTTGCTTTGATTGGCATAATACCTCTCTGAAACGACACTTGGCTGGGTGGGAATCATGCAAGAAAGCAGAACGGGAAATGATAATGTAGGAAGGAATTGTTGGTGGACAGTGTCGACCTTGTGCACTAAAAATTAACACAATTTAAAGTATGGATCAAGCAAGAGACACTACTATTATAACAGACTGTTAATTTGATCTTCATAAAAACCTCTCCCTTAATAGCATGTCCTCTATAAAAGAGTTCGACTACAAAACTCAAATAAGAACTTACAATATAGATGCGACACGCAAATTTGACTAACATTAAAGGTGTATTTATTTTTCTTTTTAGTCCCTTGAAAAAAAATCAAGAAATAGAAATGAGTTTTGTTACAAAACTCTTCGCTCTAGTCTAGACAAATGATAAAGGTTTGATGATTAGATCCATTTCTTACTGCCTTTAGGTATTTAATGAGATATGCTCCGATATGAAAGACTTGTAACATATCTGCTTCCATCACCCCCCACTGCTAATATTCTTGTGGTGGCGCAGTTAGGTTTTATTTCCCTTTAGCATCATTACTAATGCTAGAATATCATGTTTGATTCTATCACCTGCACAAGTAAGCCCAAAAGTCAGAGTAGTTCACGTAAACAATCAGGCTCCCTAAAGCCGTTCATATAAAACTCATATGCATGCAGGGGCGGACCTATGTATAGACTGTGGTGAGCTCCAGTCCAACCAAAATTTTTCGTTAAAAAATCCCTTTTATATATATATATATATATATATATATATATTTCATGAGTCTGTCCACCCTAGTTCACTCTAGTCCACCAGGTCGAATTTCTAGTTTGCCCTTGACACAAGTCTATACCCAGCCCAAATCTCAGCTTAGACCAAACTTATCCCACCTAGCCTAACTACCCAACCAACATACAGCTCATTGTTCCATAAATCGAAAAAAGGGATTTTTTTTTTTTTTTAGTTCAGCCCAAGACGGCTCGAATTTTGGTTCCGTCCTTGCATGCATGCATGTCAGCTGTAAGGTACATGGCCGACCCACGAAGCTAGGTTGTCCTATCGAGAGCTAGTTTTGGTTGCCCTTTGAGCCTTATTGTGGGCTGATCCAGAGGGTCACCCGCAACCCCAAACCCTTGTGGGGTCATTCTGAGCGTGGAGGTTGCCCCAAGCAGTGTGGTTGTCCAAACCCGAAGTCTTATCTGGCTGACTCCTGGGCCGGCTCTGGTAAGTCCCTGGTCATATCTATGATGAATGCATATATAATATGCAGCCACAGTTCCTCCTGTCTCTGCTGAAGTAACATAGATGACTAACCTTTTTAATGTCAATGTGTATGTATCTGTTGATCATTATAAACTAATGTCTCCTTGCACCATATCAACGCACTATAAATGTCGTTAGCTCCAGCCAGTAGTCGGTCAACAAGTTCTGTAAAGATATTGTTAGCTAGTTCCTCTTCTAAAGCTTGCAGGAAGGAAAAAAAAAAAAAGGTTGGGTATGGATGCAACAGAGCCAGGTTCCGGAGGAGTCGATGACAGCAAGAGAGGAGGCGCGGCGAGGAAGCTACTCAGGCTGTTCGGCTTCGAGTTGGACGTCGACGCCCATCGAGATTCGACAGAAGAAGAAGAAGAAGGACGATCCCCGGAGGAGAGGAGGAAGTACGGGTGCCAGTTCTGCTTCAAGGAGTTCGCAAACTCGCAGGCCCTGGGCGGCCACCAGAACGCGCACAAGAAGGAGAGGCTGAAGAAGAAGAGGCTGGAGGCGCAGGCGAGGAGGACCGGCGCCGGCATCGCCTCCTGCTACCACCTCCAGCCTCTGATCAGAACTCACGGCGTCGCCACCGCCACCGCAGCTGCAGCAGCAGAGTATGGTTCTGGCTCCTTGCTCTCGTACAATTACGGTCCGAGCTATTGTGCACCCGAGTTCATGCTCTTCGAGGAGGCTCATGGAGCCTTCAGGCCCTTCAATCCGAGCCTCTATGCTGCTGGATACTCTGCATCTAAGCACGGCGCTCTGCAACAGAGCGGCAGGAGGCTCGGCGCGACGCAGATGAGCGGCGGCGGCCGGCCTGCTGTCATCGCGAAATCCCTCCCCTTGTTGACAGTTGGCAAGCATTCTCGCAATGCTCTGGACCTTCAGCTAGGGTCTCCTATGCAATCCAACTCTTACGGATCTTCTGGAAATCTAGTGTAATTGTAATGGTTTTAATTTACTTAGTGTAAGATATTTTATAAGAGAGAGAGAGAGAGTTTAGATAACTCTGTTTAGTAATCCAAGTCTACAAGTACAATTGAAATGTATAATTTGCCTTTTATTTTTGTTCTTCAAGCTTTCAGGAACGAGGGGTTTGGGCATGGATGCTAAGTTGAGGCTTTATTAATTTACATGTTTGTATATGCAAAATAGTTTAAAGGGGTTGACATTCCACCTTCGTCATCCCATAAGCCACGCTCTCCATCATGGTATATAAAAACACATAAAGTTGTCAACATGGATGATTAAAACAAAAATCACTCCACTATAGCACATTAAAAGAGATTCATGCACTAATCTCCATTCCCATAGAGTACAATAAACAACAAACAGAGCTACATAGAAAAAAGAGACATAGGGTAGTTTCCGTATCAATAACTGTGTCGAGTTTAAGTTATATATCCCCAACAGGGCCGGCCCATGGGGTTGGGCTGTCCTATCTAGAGCTAGTTTTGGTTGTCCCTTGACCTTTATTATAGATCGATTATGGAGGGTCACCCGCGACCCCAACCTCTATTGGGTTCACGCTAAGCCTGAGAATTGCCCTAAGTAAAGGAAGGTTGTCCAAGTCCGAAGTTTTGTCTGGCTTACCCCAAGGCCAGGCCCAATCCCCAATACCCATGTTGAAATTGTAGAAAGTTTTAGGACTATCCATACCCGAAGACCCTAAGTATCGGGGATGTGGGAACCCTACAAATTTTATGTCTTCTTGTAGTAAATGTTGGTACTTGTAAAATAGGTGACTAGATGAGAGGAAAACAGCTTAGGGGTGCCAAAAAGAAGAAGGAAGGGCTCAATTATGTGGAGAGATACGATGTTTTGCCAGCAAAATTCTAGAGCTATAGTGAAAGTTGAGTTATATATTTATATGGGAGGATTTATGAAATGCCCAAAAACTAAAAAAGTTTTATATAAAACCCACCGCTAAAAAAACTTTCATCGCGTGCCCAGAATTAGAGAAACTTATCCAAAGCGGGTTCCAAATGACCATTTTGCCCTTCCTTTTAATTTATTGAAAACACCCACGAAACTGTTCTTAAAAAAAAAACGTTTCATACTTCATCTTCTTCCATACGCTGCTCACTTTCGAATCTAGGGTTTCTCCTCAAAAATCTTCAAAAACTCGTCGAAAAATTTCGGAAAGACCGGGACAAACGGCAAAAGTGCTAAAACGGAGGTCCAAACATCATTTTTTTGCGATTCTAAAATTTCGGAAGGCCGTCTAACGATGAAGCTGTTACTTTCAGTCTCCTCGACGATATGCTCATTTTGTGACAAACGGGACCTCGTTTCGACCTCCCAGTCAAAAGTTATGGCTCTCCAAAGTTTCAGCTGACCATAAAATGCAGGAGAATGGTCATTCTCCGTGTTAGAACACGAAAAATATTAATTTCGCATGAGGGTGGTCATTCTCCGTGTTAGTAACACGGAGAATGTCATTCTCCGTCTTAATTTACACGGAGAATGACCTTTCTCCGTGCTAAATTACACGGAGAATGACTATTCTCCGTCTTAATTTACACGGAGAATGCCATTCTCCGTGTAGTTTATCACGGAGAATGGTCATTCCAGTGTTAAAACACAGGAGAATGACCATTCTCCGTGTTAGAAACACGGAGAATGCCATTCGCCGTGTTAAATAAAACGGAGAATGTTATTCTCCGTGTTAAATAAAACGGAGAATAGCATTCTCCGTGTAATTTAGCACGGAGAATTGTTATTTCAGTGTTAAAACGCAGGAGAATGGCATTCTCCGTTTTTTATAAAACGGAGAATGACGTTCTCCGTGTTAAATAAAACGGAGAATGGTCATTCTCCGTGTTAAATAAAACGGAGAAGGGTCATTCTCCGTGTAATTTAGCACGGAGAATGGTCATTTCAGTGTTAAAACGCAGGAGAATGGCCATTCTCCATGTTAGAAACACGGAGAATGTCATTCTCCGTTTTAAATAAAACGGAGAATGTCATTCTCCGTGTTAATTTACACGGAGAATTGTCATTCTCCGTGTTAAATAAAACGGAGAATGGTCATTCTTCGTGTAATTTAGCACGGAGAATGGTCATTTCAGTGTTAAAACGCAGGAGAATGGTCATTCTCCGTGTTAGAAACACGGAGAATGTCATTCTCCGTTTTAAATAAAACGGAGAATGGCATTCTCCGTGTTTCTAACACGGAGAATGGTCATTTCCAGTGTTAAAACGTAGGAGAATGGCCAGTAATTTAGTTTTTTCAGGAATAAAGAGTTTAATTCGTTCTTCTTTCAAAGCAATGATAATTCTTATGGAAAAGAAGAAGAAAGATCTTCTCTCCACAATTGACGTCGATGAAGATGATGATGATGGTGATGATGATGACGAGCGATGATCTGAGTTCGACCGAAGAAAAGCACACCGAACTACGAACGATCTTTGCGATCTCTGCTGAAGATGAGAGCAATGGAATTCAGATTTTCCGTGAAGAAGAAGAAGAAGAAAATCGCAATCCAGATCTGAGTTTTTTGAATTCAAATACATATAGATGACCAATTCGCGCGGAGGGGTAGTTTCGGTATTATAAAAATAGCAGTTTCCCAGCGGGTGACATATAAAAGGGAATCTTGGAATATTTAACGTGAAAATACTTAATTCTGGGCATTTCATAAAACTCATCCAACGGGTGGGCATTTCATAAAAGCCCATCCCGAAATTGGATTTCTCAGCAATTTCCAGTATTTATATTCTAACATGCAAATTTTAGACAAAGTGTTGGATTCACGTGATATGCACACTAGAGAAGTTTTGGATTAAGTAGGTTACTCTTATACGATGTTAAAGTTCCACCGACTTCAATAAAAAACTACATTTTAGTGAGAATTGTAGCCTAGCAGAAGACTACTCTTATAAAAGCTTAATGAAGTTACACTTAAGATCGGTGGAACATAAGAACACTTCTACACACAACTCTTAGAAACATAGAATGTCTTCATAATTCTCTACAGCCAAAATCTAACAACATATAATGACACCTCGATAAACATAGATTTGTATAGTATAGAAATCAGTGTATGGTGCAAGAATACCTTTGCGAAAAGTAGGTTAAAAGGAACATAAGGGCTCATATTATAGAATGTAATACAAGAAGCACAACTTTGCGTATTTGTAACTCACACTAAACTGAAACTCTCAATCCAAGAAAAGAGGAAAAAACAAACTGAAAGGTTATGCAATCAGTTAATCCGAAGACAGTCTGCCCCAATTTTTTTTCCTATTTCGTTATATATATATATATATATATATATATATATATATATATATATATATATATATATATATATATATATATATATATATGAGTCTGCCCACGCTAGTCCACTCCAGCCCACTGCAGCTTGAATTTCTAATTTCGCACTTGAAGCAAGAGATTGTTGCATAAAGCTGTGAAAGAAGAAATGCCCAGCATTCATTAGATTATATTACATAGCATTTGACTCAGGTTCCATTCTTCTGAACCTCAACAAGTACCTTGACCGACCTTCTAGTTCGAACTCGGATTGCAAACATACTTGCTTTGGTTTAGCAGTAAAAAGCTTGAGGTTTCCCTCTAGAAGGCTTCAGCATCCGTATAGTCAGGCGCGAGACTCGAAATAGAATGAGGCCAAAGAGAGGAAATTTTCTTTTCACCTGGTTTTTAATAGTGTCAAGACCTTCCTAATTTCAGAACACTAAAACATCAAATGCAAGTAGTTCACCAAAAGAAGAGTTGACATGATGTAAAATCAGCAACATATATACAATCGTTTTGTATAGAATATCTGTCATCGGCTACACGCTAGCCGCCGCCGATATAGTTTGATTTTTTAGAGAAATAGAGGTAGCCTCAAGACTTATGCTACCAATGATACTAATCTTCTCAACTTCCAAAATTAAACTTCCACATTTTGATTGTATATGTTATGAGCATACACATACATACTTGCACGGAAGATCATTTTGTTTTGTTTATGAAAATACTCTGATCGATGGAACATTTACAACAAGGTTCACATAAGTGACATCTCTAGTAGAAATAGCTAATTAAGCTCATCAAATTCATCAGCCTAATTTTTCTTTTAGCAATCACACATAATTTTTCTTTTAGCAATCACATAATTCATCCAACACTGATAATATTTCTTCTGATATGAACATTTCGAGCAAAATATTTTCCTTGAGGCTAGAGTAAATATAATATTTGAAAGTAAATCGACTATTTCAATTACTTATCCAATATTATTGAGATTGGCCCTGAAAATCTCACAATGCCAACCGACTGTTATTAGTAGATTAGGAACACCCCTCTTATTGACAAATGAGAAACAAGAAAGTAAATGTTGAGATAGTAAGTCTCCTATCAGAAAATCCAAAATATATTGCTCTATGGCCCAACTTGCTCTTGAATTTCAAGATATTACCCTTTTTAGAGAAAGGTAACACCAAGAATTTAAAAAAAAAACAAAAAAATAGATTACCAAAAAGAGAAGTAATCAGGAATTCAAGATTGAAGAATAAGAAATCTGAATAGATTATAATTATTATATCTGTGAACCAAGTATGCAGGTTTTCGATGGCTCTATACGAATTAACGGTTTTTCTTGGATATCTTAATTTTATCTTGTTCTTGATTGAGTGTGGAGACAACATATGTTCATTATACTTTTCATGACTCGTTTAGGAACAGCAAATCATTCAGAATAGATTATGTAATAGTTATTGCATCCTTGATATTACAGTACAAAAATCAATATAAAGTAGGTTCACATTGCTGCCTAGCTAGATACAAACTGTACTATGCTCTTACAAGTTTCTTAATACAAATATCCAACTGGAGGAGTAGATGGGGTGTACTCCGGAGTCGAAGGTGTGTACTCGGGAGTAGATGGAGTGTACTCGGGAGTCGAAGGGGTGTACTCCGGCGACGAAGGGGTGTACTCAGGAGTCGAAGGACTATATTCCGGAGTCGAAGGGGTGTACTCAGGCGACGAAGGGGTGTACTCAGGAGTCGAAGGACTATATTCCGGAGACGAAGGTGTGCACTCGGGCGACGAAGGTGTGTACTCAGGAGTCGAAGGACTATATTCCGGAGACGAAGGTGTGCACGTTGGCGACGGAGACCTCGGAGGAGATGACGTGACCGAAGGCGTCGAACACGAAGACGAAGAGGAACACGAAGAGGCGGTTGCATCGGCCTTCTTCCTCATCTCCATCATCCTCTTCTTCCAGACGAATGTCGGGACGCAGACCCTCCTCTTCATCTCCGTGCTGAGAACTGTAGATGGAGCATTGACGACGAACGGCGACGTGACCGAAGGCATCGAAGACGAAGATGGGGAGGAAGCCGAAGAGCTTGATGGATGAAGACGAGACTTCTTCCAGGTCCCCATCATCCTCTTCCTCCAGACGTAGGTGGGGATGCAGACCCTTCTCTTGATTCCAGTGTTGTTCTGGTAGGGATTCCTCTCTTTCGACACCATGTTTGTTGTGAAGGAAAATAATTGGTTTGGTTTTTGCAAAGGAGGAGCGAGTAGAGAGAATATAATTAGAGGAGGGGTGGAGACAAATAAGGAAACAAAACCCAATCCTTTTGAATCCAAATTTGGAAACCACAAACTAAATCCGAACGTTTGTTTGGTCTGTACGCG
The DNA here is from genome assembly GCA_029216955.1 of Iris pallida. Classification (NCBI taxonomy): domain Eukaryota; kingdom Viridiplantae; phylum Streptophyta; class Magnoliopsida; order Asparagales; family Iridaceae; genus Iris; species Iris pallida. Next base: position 29,490,095 of record JANAVB010016800.1, read on the forward strand.
CCACCGAGGAATCAATCAGACAACTGCCACCATCAAATCTTTTTCACATCTTTATTTAGTTAATATTTTACTGTAGTCTCTTAAATTTGAAATGTGTGCCGGACCGGCCGAAATAGACCAGATTCGACCGGATCCGGTCGAAGACTCTGGGCCGCTTTGACCCAAACATTGAATCCTAGTCCGGATCCCTGACCCCGATAAGACGAGTTCGGACTGGATCTCAAGTAGGCCTACACCGCCCGCAGGCTTATTCAAAAAAAAATATATATATATATATATATATATATATATATATATATATATATATATATACTAGTATATATACTAGTGTTCGGAGGCACGCGTTACGTGGACAACTTATTTTTATCTTATTATAATTGTATGATTGTATTTGTCAACCGCGTTGCTTGTGCAGCACATTTGTACGATTGTACGTGTCAAACGCGTCGCGTGTACAATGTACTTTTTTTAATTTTATTACAATTGTATGGTTGTACGTGCCAAATCTTAGAAGATATGAAACATCAAAAATACTCCGTTATCATTAATATAATATTTTTAATTTAAATCTTTGCATATTCAAAATATTATCTTTTCAAATTTAAAATCAAATTCGTAAGCTAGATAGATAGATTTGATCCGAACTCATAATTTACATGTAATCTGATCTCAGTTTTTGTTTCTTTTGACAAAATTTAACTGAATTATTAAGTAAATAAGACATGTTTTTGATTTGTCGAATCATTATATGGGATTTGATTTAATTTTAACCAAACAACGGATTTGATTTAGTTTGGTTTTGGCAAAACCAAACTATTTTTTTTTGTTGGAAATAGAAAAAAAAACCTCTGTTCACCAATAAACTAATATATTTGTAGAAAATAATCCTTCTTTTTTGTCTTCTTACTACATAATACTATAATACTACGTGTAGACGGCTCACTATTGTTTGCATTATAATACTAGAGATATATACCTAATAATTGTATTATATTTTTACTTTAAATAGAAGAGTATATTAGATTAAAGCAAATTAAATTTAAAGTAAGTTAATTTTAATTTATAGATTATACTGAATTTAATTAAAACGCTATTATTTGATTTTGATTAGATTTTAGTTATAGGTTGCATTTGGAAAAAAAATTTAATTTTAAATTTGATTTGGATCATATTATATTAAATATCTGAATGTTAGTATTTGAAAAAAATTAAGAATAGGAATTTGTATGATCTGGTATGATAGCTATGGATGCTGGATTTAATGGAGGTGAGACGGTTAGTTTTGAAGGTGATGTGCTCACAACTTTTCTGGCTCCCCGAATTGCTCATCAGATCGGTTAATGAATCTACTGACATCTCTTTTTGTGTACTAGTCTACAATAATGCACGCTGATCTTCCTTTCTTTTTCTTTTTCTTTTTCTTTTTTTTTTCTTTGAGAATACTTGCATAATGTAAAGTAAAGAGGAAGGAATGAATTACTTATAAAAAAAAGAGAACAATTAAAATAATATCAAAAATATTTTTGAAAAAGGACTAATCCGATTTTCGGGTCGGATTGAATCCATCTAGCCACTATAGCTAGAACTCTTCAACATATACTAGTCACATGCATGTGTGTTACACGTACAATCTGTAATATTGTTAAAAAATTAGATAAAAATTTAAATTATATTAAAATATTTTAAAATATAATTTGAATATATTTTAGTTTAGATTTGTTATAAATATCTAAATATAATAAGAATATTGAATATATTGTTATATATACAGGTATTCACAATGATGATAATGCTGCAACGGATGTCATCGAAGACCACGGATGCTCTGTTGATTATGGAGATCTGCAGAACCTTGCACGAGATATGGTGTATGATGCAGCAGGGCCTAATTTTGATCCGGAGGATCCTAATCCCGAGGCGAAGGAGTTCTATGACATATTTCAGGACGCAGATACTTCTCTATATCCTGGTTGTGAGACTCATTCCGCACTGTCAGTGACGATGCGGTTGTTGAACATAAAGTCTGATTTTAACTTGCCACAAGCTTGCTATAATCGGATCACAGAAGTAATCAAGGAGGTGTTACCGAAGGAACCAAAAGAGCTACCAAAAAACTTCTACAAGTCAAAGATGATGGTCCGACAACTGGGACTGGGGTACGAGAAGATAGATTGTTGTCGAAACGGATGCATGTTGTACTACAAAGAGAATTGCGTATCAGAAAGTTGCAGCTTCTGTAATACGGATCGTTACAAGCCAGTACAGGGAAAAGGAAAGTCGACTAGAAAACGACGTCCTTACAAGTATATGCATTACTTGTCGATCACGAAGCGCTTGCAGAGGATGTATATGTCTCTAAATACAGCAGAACACATGACGTGGCACAGCGAAGAACGCATAAAGGACGAAGGAGAATTGTCACATCCTTCGGATGGAGAGGCGTGGAAACATTTTGGTTTGTGTCATCCAGATTTTGCTGCAGAGCCTAGAAATGTACGCCTGGCGCTATGTGCTGATGGCTTCGCCCCTTTCGGACAGTCGGGATCTCAGTACTCATGCTGGCCGGTCATTCTTACCCCTTACAATCTGCCACCATGGATGTGTATGAAGACTCCTTATATGTTTCTGACAGCTATCATACCCGGTCCTAAAAATCCGACGAAGAACATCGATATATATTTACAGCCGTTGGTGGATGAGCTGAAACAGCTGTGGGAGATCGGCGTCACGACCTATGATATTTCCAGGAAACAGAACTTTCAGATGAGAGCTTCACTCATGTGGACAATCAATGATTTTCCAGCATACGGTATGCTGTCGGGATGGAGTACGCACGGCAACATGTCTTGTCCGATATGCATGGAAAATAGTAAGGCGTTCCGCCTTAGGCATGGAGGAAAAACTTCTTTCTTTGACTGTCACCGTCAATTTCTGCCCGCGACCCATCCTTGGAGAAAGAATAAGGACGCGTTCAGATATAGAAAACAAGAATTTTCTCAACCTCCTGCCAGATTTTCGGGATACGATATTTGGGAAGCTGTAAAGGAATTGCGCAATGGAAGACCATCGAACCATCGTGTCGAGGGGTTCGGACAAAGCCATAACTGGACCAAACGGAGTATCTTCTGGGACTTGCCTTATTGGAAAGATAATCTTATAAGGCATAATCTTGATGTCATGCATATCGAAAAGAACGTGTTCGATAATGTCTTCAATACCGTCATGGATATTAAAGGAAAGACGAAGGACAATCCAAAAGCAAGACAAGACATAGCCGAGATATGCAAGCGTCCTCATCTGAACTTGATACAAAGGGGTACTGGTGGACAATTAAGTAAGCCTATAGCGCCATACACATTGAGCAAGGAAGATAGATTAATAATCTGCAAGTGGATATCTAATTTAAGATTTCCCGACGGCTATGTTTCGAATTTGTCTAGATGCGTTGATCTCAATGAACGCAAGCTAACGGGAATGAAGAGTCACGACTGCCACGTGTTTATGGAAAGATTACTGCCCATTGCTTTGAGAGAGTTGTTGCCTTCTGCTGTATGGGTTCCGTTGGCCGAGCTGTCTACATTCTTCAGGGATATCTGTTCAACTAAGCTGACGGTGCAACATATGGTACAACTTGAGGAGAAGATTGTCTTAACAATCTGCAAGTTAGAGAAAATATTTCCACCGGGCTTTTTCGACAGCATAGAGCATCTACCGATTCATCTAGCATACGAAGCCCGTGTCGGTGCATCTGTTCATTATCGATGGATGTACCCCTTTGAAAGGTAAATAAAAATCGATATAATTTAAGTGAAATTTAAGTGGATTTTACAATTCATTGTTAATTCTCAAGATAATTTGTCTCTTTAGGTACCTACACCATCTAAAGAAGAAAGTTGGCAACAAGGCTCATATAGAGGCTTCGATATGCGAATCATATCTTATCGAGGAGGTGTCAAATTTCTGCTCCATTTATTTCGATACTCATGTCGAGACAAATCGAAATAGACCTCAAAGGAATGAAGAAGACGTTGAGGATGGAGGTATATTCAATTTAAGGGGCAAGCCTATTGGGGCTAGTAAGAAGTGACCGACGATGAGTATGATACCGCTCACCGATATGTCTTGTTAAATTGTGACATACAAGAAGTGAGAGATTTGGAGAAGTAAGTGACTACGCCTCGTTATAATCTCTAATTTGGTGAATTAAGTGACTACACTTATTTTTATTCTCTCTAACAGTGTATTTAAAGGTGAAGTCAAAATGAGGACACCATATATTACAGATGAGGGACTTCAAAGAGAGGTTGATTGTACCTTTCCGTCCTGGTTTCGTAAATACGTAAGTAACTGAGATAATATGTTATGCGGCTTCTATTAAAATATATGCAGCTAAAATATTTAAATTATCAATACATGTTTACAGGTTTTATTGCCTGAACAACACTCATAAATGAGAGCATTCGTTATTTGGCATTGGGACCGAAGAAGCATGCAAAGACTTTGTCAGGCTATGTCGTTAATGGCTTCAAGTTTAAGTCAACTCAGCATGCTATAAATGCCGAATTTCTCAATGACGGCTTCGATACCAAGAATTCTGGTGTTTGCATAAGAGGCACCATCTATGACGATGAGCCAGACTTTGACTATTATGGAGTACTTCGGGAGATTGTAGATTTACAATATAGTGCCCCATATGATATGCATATTGTGATGTTCAAATGTGAGTGGTTCGATACGAGACCAAATATCGGTTGGAGAATCGATAAACAATTTGGATTCGTCGATATAAATCATCGCAGGAGGTATAGAGGGTCCGACACGTTTGCGATAGCAAGTCAGGCTGTTCAAGTCTACTATACAAGCTACCCAAGGCGTCGTAGAGATTGATTTGACTGGTGGGCAGTATGCAAGATTAAATCTAGAAATACATTCAACGTTGGAGACCCAGCATACCAAGAGGACCAGATCGAGAAGCCCCAATACATGGGACAACAGTCGGATACCATGGACGTGGAAGATGTCGATATACCTCATGCTGAGGAAAATAGAGGGGAGGAAGAGGTTGATATACAAGACTTAGCTGTCAACCAGGGGAGAAAGAGGCGTCTTGTCCCAAGTATTGAGCCTGAAGAAGAAGAAGAAGAAGAAGAAGAAGAAGAAGAAGAAGAAGAAGAAGAAGAAGAAGAAGAAGAAGAAGAAGAGGATGAGGATGAGGATGAGGATGATGATACAGATGAAGTCGACGATGAGGATGATGATATAGATGAAGTCGACGATGAGAATGAGGATGAGAACGATGACGATGACGATGAGGACGAGGACGATAACGATGATTAGATTAAATATCGGTATATATTAGAAGCACTTACAACTAACTTAGTGAATTCAGTTTAGACGGACACATTCTTATTTCAGTTTATGTTTTTGTCGTTCGATCATCTACTTATTGTATGATTTTCTTTTTACAGATGGCACTCTTAGTTCTCATTGTCTTGACGGCACTCGCCGCCCTGCTGCTGGTATATATATTTTAGTTCAGTTTTATATTTATTTATACTTCTATATTGTTAATTATATTTATGTGTTCTATTTACAGGTCATGGTCACTACCACTCGTGCTGCTGGTAGCGGCAGTGGCCGTGGCCGTAGTGGTGCTGGTGGTGGCGGTACTGGCCGTGGTGGGCGTGGTGGTAGCGGCACTGGCCGTGGACGTGATGGTAGCGGTCGTGGTGGTAGCGGCACTGGCCGTGGACGTGATGGTAGCGGTCGTGGTGGTAGCGGTCGTGGTCACCTTCCACATTCCCCGGATATAGAGTCCTCCGATCCCGACCTGGACAGCCCGGCCACAGACTCTTCCCGCCGTCGATCTATCTCTTCGCTACCTTCATCTTCATCGAGGCCTGAGACTCCATCCGCTAGCGGATCCGTTCCGCCCCCGGATGCACCAGCGGGTACACCATCAGTTACTGCAGGGTGGGCTCCGGAGTACCCCCGGATTCAGCTTCATCCTGCTACCGGTGAGTACATCCGCGGACCCGCGGATCCTCCGACGCCTCCAGAGAGGCCGATAGGCGAGAACCGACGAGAGCTATGGCCCGCGGGTGATACGTAAGTAAATTTAAGTTAATTTATTAAATTTGTTTCATTTATTCAAGTTAATAATCCAGTCTTTGCTTCTTTGTAGGTTTTTCCCGTATGATGCTGCCCGGATACTCGGGCAAATTATCCGAGAAAACTACCATGGCCCCTACCTCAATTTTTCTGAGGTGCCTCAGAACATGCAGTACGTCTGGCTCGAGGAGATAAAGGTATATATATATCTTTTGGTTAATTATTAATTATTCTTTAATCCACTAATTTTTTAATTACGTGATAATTTAATTTGTATGTCAGACGACGTTCTGGTGGCCCCCCCATCGCAAGGAGATGATTCGCAAGGCCTACAAAGCCGCCGCCGGGAAGAAGATACGGGATGCGGTGTACGACGTTCGTACGGCGCATTCGAGGAAGAAGTGGCTCCGGGAGGAGTACTACGAGCAGATGTTGGATAAGATGAATACTGCTCAGTACAGGGAGAAATCAGAGAAAGCGAAGGCGAGCAGACAGGCCGCTGGTCTGCATACGGGAGGTTCAAGGCCCCACGCAACGACGCGTGCAGATTTGGTGAGATACCGCAAATTCATTTCACTATTAAATTCGGTACTATTAATATACGTAGTTAATTAAATTCGACGTATATTTCGTATGCAGGCACAACGGGCGGTAAAGGAGGGGAGAGAGCCGGAGTCGGTCACCGCCTACGATGTATTCCTGCATACACACAAGAGGCGGGCAGACGGGAGCTTCGTCGACGCGAGGGCCCAGGCGACTGATGTAAGTAATTACGTTTATGAGATTTATATTAGAAATATAATTATTGTTAACTTAATTAGGTGAACGTAGGATTCAAATTATAACTTAGGGAAACATAGGATTTAGATTATAACTTAGGAAAACTTATAGTATAAACACATTCATTGGATAGGCTGCAAATCGTGAGGCCCTTAGTCAGATTGAGCCCCCTGCCGAGGTTGTCGGCGAAACGACGCCCACCCAGACGCCCTCTTCTATGGCCGCTCGCTACGACGACGTGTTCGTAGAGTCTGTCGGCGGCTTTAATAAAGGGCGCGTCTACGGCGTAGGTTCCCTGGCGGCGTCGTTGCAGGGCGCGACTCCGAGATATCCACCGCCCCCGCCTCCTCCCGCGCCCCCGTCGGACGATATGAGGACGCAGCTTGCGACTCTCACCTCCGATATGTCGGAAATGCGGAGTCTAATGTCGGATGTGCTGGAGCGCCTTCCGCGTCCTTCTTCTGCTCCCGGTCCAGATCCGTCTGCTCCCGGTCCGTCTAGTGCGGTTGCCGGTCCTTCCGACCCTGGACGTTATTCATTTGACCGTTCTGCCGAGGTCCGCCTGGTACCGGATACTGCGCTCATTGGGCTCATGGACTTGATGTCGCCAGAGCAGCTCCGCACGCTTCCAGAGCATGTGTTGTCCCAGGTGCCGGCGTACATGGTGGAAGAGTACATCCGCAGAGCCGAACGACGATGCGATCCATCTCAATGATATTTGTACTGTTTTTGGATATTTGTACTGTTTTTGGATTTTAAATTCTGGATATTTTGGAAGCGTACATGAATGTTTGGATATTATAAATTTGTGTATTTGTGTTTGGATATTTGTACATAGATGTTTGGATATTTCTGTTTGATATTGGATATTATGAATTTGGATATTTGGATATTTGGATATTTGTTGATCGTACATGGATGTTTGGATATTGGATATTATGAATATGTGTAATATTTACGAAAAGGAAATAGAATGTTTCTGTAATTTTTTTTAATTAATGTTGCATTTAGCGACGGACTAGCGACTAATTAGCGACGGATATATCTTTTTAGCGACCGATGAGCGATTAACTAGCGACGGAAAATCCGTCGCTAACTGGGTTATATAAATATTTGCAGTTACCGACGGACGAGCGACGGACAATCCGTCGCTAACTGGTTGAAATAAATTTGCAGGTAGCGACGATCTAGCGACCAACTAGCGACGGAACTTCCGTCGCTAACTGGGTACGATTAATATTAGCGACGGAATATCGACTACCTAGCGACGGCAAATCCGTCGACATGGTTCTGGAAATATGGTAGGTTTCCAGAGACTTAGCGACGGATAATGGGTCGCTAATCCGTCGCTAATCTGTCGAGGATGACGACGGACTAGCGACGGCTTAGCGACCCATTATCCGTCGACATGGTTCTGGAATTATGGAAGCTTTCCAGAACCAGGCCGACGCCCTACCCGTCGCTAATCCGTCGCTATAACGTCGAGGTTAACGACGGAATGGCGACGGAATAGCGACTGATTTTGCGTATCAGGAACCTCTCTGATACGCTTTTACCGACCTATTTACGACGGCTTAGCGACGGATATTTTAATATTATATGGCATGTAAACCGACGGGAACAAGTTGCTAATCCGTTGAAAGGCAACCGTCGGTAATCAGTCGCTAGTCCGTCGGTTAATCATTTGTCCGACGGCTTAGCGACGGACAAATTTTAGCGACGACGTATTTCCCGACGGCCATTTTCATCAAATATCCGTCGCTATGCCGTCGGTAATTTATGTTACCGACGGATTCGCGACGGATGTGGCCGTCGCTAAAGTTGGTTATTTTGGTAGTGAGAGCTGGAGTTTATTTTCTAACAACGCAACCAGAGTTATTAGCAGACCTTCAGAAGATGGGAATAGAGATAGTTCTCCCTACCAATGTGGCATTGATGGCCAGTATACAAGTTCAGTCTAGCATAGTTGAGAGAATCAAGATGGCACAATCAGCAAAATCCAAGCTACAGCGGCTCAGGGCAGAATGTGAAGTTGGACGAAGACCCGAGTTATGCATTCACGAAGATGGTACACTCTATCATGGAAGGCGTCTTTGTGTACTCAGTGGTGATATCAGTTAGGAGATCATGGCAGAGGCTCACAGTTCTCAGTAATCAATTCATCACGGTGGCACAAAGATGTACCGAGACATCCGTCAGTATTTCTGGTAGAATGGCATGAAGAGGGAGATAGCCTGATTTGTCTCCTAATGTTTAGTTTGCCCGCAAATTAAGGCTGAACATCAGAGACCAGCTGGACTTTTTCAACCCTTACCGATCCCAGAATGGAAGTGGGAGCATATAACCTTGGACTTTGTAACTGGGTTACCTAAATCTCCGGCTGGCAGGGATGCTATATGGGTTACCGTTGATCGTCTCATGAAGGTAGCTCATTTTTTTCCTTCAGAATTGGTCAGTCGACGGATCAGCTGGCATAGATGTACCTCAGGCAAATTGGCAAATTGTCAGATTATTCAAAAAGATATTTAAAAATATTTATTATTTTCAAAATTATTATTATAATAATTTTAGAAAACATATTTTGAAATTATTGTACCAATTTAAATCTTGATTTGTTTTATGGATATGTTTAAAATAGTAAATTAATAGCTATATTTGGAATTTGATTTATCCTATTCAATTTTAAACTAAAATTTAATTTGATTTAAACTAGATTTGCATTTAGATTTGGATATGATTTTAATTAAATTAAGAATTATCTACTTTGGGTTTTAAATATCGTATTTCTTATCTTAATGGGAATTTCCACATCCTACAAATAGGCAGGTACGCCTCCATTGTTTCTCCACAAGCAATAATTATCTCCATAAATAAATCTTTCACAAATTTCCACCCCATTGTGCATCGTGTCCCTGCCTCCCATCCACTAAATTTTTTTTCCAATACAAATACATCATAATCTCGTCCGAGTCCGACAATCCCGGACCTCCATCTTGTCGTGTCGGACAATCCCTGACACGACGACTTAATTCCTATCCCTAGCCTAACTGTAGATCATCCCCACCGTCACACCTTCGCCACAAACCCACCTTTCCCCAGTACCTCGCCGGCCACTGTCGCTCCGCCGTTTCTAACCCGACCATCACCATCGTCATCAGCCCTGTTAACCGCCACCAATAGCGCAACCCCAAGGCCCGCCACCACCTCCACCACTGTTGCCATCCCTCTCGGCCACCAAATCCCGACACCACCAACCACAGAACACCACCATCAAAATCCATCACCACAATACCACCATAACCCGACACCGCCCAACCATGGCCACCTCCGGCCGACCAACCACCCCAAATTAAAATGCAACCACCACCATCGGCCATGAAAATAGAAGAGGAAAACCCTAACCTGTGCTCGAGGCCATTGACCGCCTCTCCCACTAGCGCAGCGCAGCCCCGAACCATCCGCCGCGACCTTGCCGCCTCAACCAAACCCCGGAACGGGAGAACCGCTCACTCGAACGCGCTCGTCGCGGCCGAACTCCACCAAAAAAATCTGCGACAGCGCCCCGCACCTGGCCACGCGTTCGCCGGCACCGCCTTCCCTCCGATTTAGCCGCCTCCGCAGTGCTTCTAGCTTTCGCAACAATCCTCTACCGCTGCCGGCGAGCACCGGAGCTGAAGCCCCGACGCCGGTGAGACTCCTCTGCAAGTCGCTGAGCGCGGTGCCCGGTCCCGACCGCCACCGCGAGACCCGGTCGCCCCCTTCATCCCTACTCCGCCCGTCCCGCCACCGGAACCCTCGTCGGAAAACCCCTCTCCCAGATCTGCGCCATCGTCCCTCACCCCGGTCCTCCACCTCCTCCGGCGCGACCTCCCTGCCTCCCGTGCCGACCGCCGCACCGTGCGCAGCCTGGCCAAAACCTCGCTCTTCCTCGCCGCTCCACCTCTCCAAAGCCTCTCCCCCTGGGTCTCACTTTCGGCCGCCCCGTCTGGCCTTACCGGTCTAGCGCGCCGCCCGCCGACCTTCCCAAGCCTCCGCCTCTCCTCCGCGTTCTCCTCTCCCGCCGCCCGCTCCTCTCTCACTTCTCTCTCTGCTCAACTCTCTAAACCCCTTTTTTGACATTCTTTCAATTCTTTCAATTGGTTACTGTGTTCAATTGGTTGCTGTGTTCTCCTCGTAAGAGGAGAACCACATTGTTTTTTTAGTTAATTATTATAATTAACATTATTATTATTATTATTCTTATTATTATTATTATTATTATCTTTAATTACAGAATATTAGGTAGGGTATATATTATTGGTAATTATATTTGATTTAAGAATTATTATTATTAGCATTAGTACTAATCATATTGTTATTATTGTAACTATAAATAAATAATTTCAACATTTGGTTAGAAGCACTAATTGGATTTGATATATTATTTTTGGCATTTTAAAAGTATAGCTTATTAATAAAATGTTATTTTTAAAAGATATGGTTCTTAATCTTAAATGATTTTTCGAATATTATTTTTTGCCTAAAATATTTTGATTTATAAGACATAGGTTATAGCCTAAAATATTATTTGACAAAACTTACGGTTTTGCCTTGAAACGACTTTTTGATTTTTGATTTTTTTTTCTTCGTAAAATTATTTGAAGGCACATTTTGATTAACAAATTATATTTCATGTTTTCAAAAATCATATATCTATTATTCGTCAAAATTTTCTCTATTCTTCCTACCGTGACTCAATCCTAAATCTCCTATTCCTCACCAATTCTAGACTACCCTATGTCAACCTTAACTATTCTGACCGTCCCGGACCCAATGGAACTATCCATGCCACCACTCGAGGTCACCTTGCATAGTTGTTGCACCAAAGTCGCAGTTCGTGCCACCGTGATTTATCGCAGCACACCAGGCTTACTACCAGGCAAGACACCTTGCCTTTACTGTTTAATTTCTTGCTCAATATCATGCATATTTTTTTTTACTTATTCTAGAAAATATAAATTGTACTTGCAAATTATTATATTTTAGTTGCATATAGCTTAGAGTTAAGGGACCACCTTTGTTTGTGTCGCATTCATTGGCCCGACACTTGTGTATCACGAGTCACGAGTCTCATATAGATCTCGGACGTACGTATCGACTGGCCATCGGTGCGCATATGCCGTGCGATAGGCAATAACTACTAAATATTTATGGTTGTCTAGAAGACTTAGCGACTTAGCAGTTATTAGGAATGTCGTGATGTGAATTCAGCACGAGTAGTGCATGGGGAGGGTGAAGACAGTTATTAGGCGCAGGGGCTTTCACACATTTACTTTTCTTTAGCTGCCATTTGTGACTCAGTCGAGAGCTAGTGGCCGTGCATTTATTTACTTTTCTCTAGATGCCACTAGTGCCTCGGTTGAAACACAAATGTGCCGTGCATTTACTTTCCTCTACCTGCCGTTAGTGACTCATCCAAGAGCTAGTGGCCGTGCATTTATTTTTCTCTAGCTGCCCCTTAGTTCTCGCTCGAGTGCTAATGGGCCGTACATTTACTTTTCTCTAGACGCCACTAGTGCCTTGGTTGAAACGCAAACGTGCCGTGTTTCTAGCTTCGGAAGGCCCTTGTGTGGAACGTTGTCTTCAAAATGCATTAACACATAGAATGGTTAAGGACCTTTAATTGTGTAGTCATATTTACTTTTCTGTTGAGCTTTATTATTCAGTTAATGGCATGATATTATGTGTCTTGTTACGTCCCTCTGAGGACCTGGTTATCTCGCTAGGTGTGTGCTATTGTTTGTCGCAGGTGTTCTAGCTCTCGCCGTGATCATTGCTTCTCTACGAGGATGATTGTACTTGTATCGTCTTCGCTTCACTCGCCAAAATCTTTTTTTTGTTATATATTTCTTTTCATAGTTGGTAGTGGATTTGTCTCCGCCCAACTACATGTACCAAATGACAATTTCATGGTTGATTATATGATATCATTTATTCATATATTTTTGTGTGGATAAGATTAGTATGGTTCTACTGTATTTTATAGCTTATGTATCCATACGAGGCCTATGTACTTCGTATGAATACAGCTGGCATGTCTACGTTTCTAGTCCTACGTATTTTGGGACTGGGGCGTTACATGTTTTTGTGGTGGCCCATGCAGGTCAAGATAAATTGTTTGGTTACTTTACCGTACCAAGCAAGCCTGCGTATAGGATTAGATGTCTAGGATCTCATCCACATACTTGACCTCTTTCTTCGATCTCATATTCGAATTTTCGTTCGACTCATCAATTGCATCTTGCTTGCTTCCTTCCATCCCTATTCTTTTCTTCCCTTCGTGCTTGCTAGAGATTGACCCTACTAGTTAGTTGTCCCAAAACACCATTAGTTTAATTCTTTAAGTTGGGTAGAATACCTTATGAACTAACAACCCCTTTGACCTAGTGACCTATATTAGCAAGCTTATTTAGATCCTAGAATCTATAGGACATAACCCGTCTAGCCAACCAAGGACTTGGACAAGAAGACTATAGGACGACTGTATGACTTAGAATCATTCTACCTTCTTTAAAATCTTAATCTCTCGTACCTATGTATATACCGTTTTGACTAATTATGCTAATGTAGCCTAGTTTTTGCAAGCTTATTCTTTATCGAGTTTGTTCATGACATATGCTATTGAGCGCTCACTAGCATATTGTCTAAACAGAACCGGTGCATAATGGTCTGATCAACCAAGTGCACTTTGGTTCATTTTTGTCTATTACTCTACGTGGATGGGGACATAATTAAACTTGACCCTTACAATCCCATCCACGACTGTATTGACAATTCTTTTGAAATTATTTGATCGTCTTTGGATCACGTATTCCTATTCGATAACGCCTCCTTCGAACTCTATATTGCTTTCGCCTTCATCTATTTTCGGAGGACGAAAGCGTTATACTAGAACTTCCTCTAGTCATTCTATCGACTACGACCGTATCGTATTATTTTCCTATGATCTAGATCGCAATTTCCTACGGCAAGATTTTTGTTATTGATTGTTCCCCCATCGATACTCCCTTGTGTCTTCACACCCCCTGCCAATTCTTAATTTCGAGGACGAAATTCTTTTAAGTTGGGTAGGATGTAAAACCCCTAAATTTCTACTTTTTTTATTTATTAAATTAAGTACTGATTTAAAATTTTGTATTGTACATCGCGTAGTCGTATTTTACGTCGCGCACAAAATTTTATTTTTCGAAATTGCTCGACGAGTGCGATTATGTGCGAGCGTACATATTTTTGAAAATATTATTATTCTATTTTTAAAGTTTCAAAATAATATACATAATAATGATTTTGTTATCATTCCAAAAATTTTCAAGTTTGTTATTTTATTTATAAAGTCTTTCATTTCTCATAATTATTAATAATAAAAAAATATTTTTATTGTATGCTAGAAAAGCATAATTATGAGAACATCATTTTGTACCTACATATATATTTCGTAATTATTTATTAGTCTATTTTAAATAAAAATGTAAATTTTGAGATTTATTAATATTACTATTTTATTCAAAAAGATATTTAAAAATATTTATTATTTTCGAAATTATTATTATAGCATTTTAGAAAACATATTTTGAAATTATTATACCAATTTAAATCTTGATTTGATTTATGGATATGTTTAAAATAGTAAATTAATAGCTATATTTGGAATTTGATTTATCCTATTCAATTTTAAACTAAAATTTAATTTGATTTAAACTAGATTTGCATTTAGATTTGGATTTGATTTTAATTAAATTAAGAATTATCTACTTTGGGTTTTAAATATCCTAGTCCTTATCTTAATGGAAATTTCCACATCCTATAAATAGGCAGGTACTCCTCTATTGTTTCTCCACAAGCAATAATTATCTCCACAAATAAATCTTCCACAAATTTCCACCCCATTGTGCATCGTGTCCGTGCCTCCCATCCACTAAATTTTTTTTCCAATACAAATACATCATAATCTCGTCCGAGTCCGACAATCCCGGACCTCCATCTTGTCGTGTCGGATAATCTCCGACACGACGACTTAATTCCTATCCCTAGCCTAACTGTAGATCATCCCCACCGTCACACCTTCGCCAAAAACCCACCTTTTTCCAGCACCTCGCCGGCCACTGTCGCTCCGCCGTTTCTAACCCGGCCATCACCATCGTCATCAGCCCTGTTAACCGCCACCAATAGTGCAACCCCAAGGCCCGCCACCACCTCCACCACTGTTGCCATCCCTCTCGGCCACCAAATCCTGACACCACCAACCACAGAACACCACCATCAAAATCCATCACCACAACACCACCATAACCCGACACCGCCCAACCATGGCCACCTCCGGCCGACCAACCGCCCCAAATTAAAATGCAGCCACCACCATCGGCCATGAAAATAGAAGAAGGAAACCCTAACCTGTGCTCGAGGCCATTGACCGCCTCTCCCACTGGCGCAGCGCAGCCCCGAACCCTCCGCCGCGACCTTGCCGCCTCAACCAAACCCCAGAACGGGAGAACCGCTCACGCGAACGCGCTCGTCGCGGCCGAATTGCACCAAAAAAATTTGCGGCAGCGCCCCACACCTGGCCACGCGTTCGCCGGCACCGCCTCTCCTCCGATTCAGCCGCCTCCGCGGTGCTTCTAGCTTTCGCAGCAATCCTCTGTCGCTGCCGGCGAGCACCGGAGCTGAAGCCCCGACGCCGGTGAGACTCTTCTGCAAGTCGCTGAGCGCTGGTGCCCGGTCCCGACCGCCACCGCGAGACCCGGCTGCCCCCTTCATCCCTACTCCGCCCGTCCCGCCACCGGAACCCTCGTCGGAAAACCCCTCTCCCAGATCAGCGCCACCGTCCCTCACCCCGGTCCTCCACCTCCTTCGGCGCGACCTCCCTGCCTCCCGTGCCGACCGCCACGCCGCGCGCAGCCCGGCGAAAACCCCGCTCTTTCTCGCCGCTCCACCTCTCCGAAGCCTCTCCCCCTGGGTCTCACTTCCGGCCGCCCCGCCTGGCCTCACCGGCCGAGCGTGCCGCCCGCCGACCTTCCCAAGCCTCTGCCTCTCCTCCGCGTTCTCCTCTCCCGCCGCCCGCTCCTCTCTCACTTCTCTCTCTGCTCAACTCTCTAAACCCCTTTTTTGACCTTCTTTCAATTCTTTCAATTGGTTACTGTGTTCAATTGGTTGCTGTCTTCTCATCGTAAGAGGAGAACCACATTGTTTTTTTAGTTAATTATTATAATTAACATCATTATTATTATTATTATTATTATTATTATTATTATCTTTAATTACAGAATATTAGGTAGGGTATATATTATTGGTAATTATATTTGATTTAAGAATTATTATTATTAGTATTAGTACTAATCATATTGTTATTATTGTAACTATAAATAAATAATTTCAACATTTGGTTAGAAGCACTAATTGGATTTGATATATTATTTTTGGCATTTTAAAAGTATAGCTTATTAATAAAATATTATTTTTACAAGATATGGTTCTTAATCTTAAATAATTTTTCGAATATTATTTTTTGCCTAAAATATTTTGATTTATAAGACATAGGTTCTAGCCTAAAATATTATTTGACAAAACTTATGGTTTTGCCTTGAAACCACTTTTTGATTTTTGATTTTTTTTCTTCGTAAAATTATTTGAAGGCATATTTTGATTAACAAATTATATTTCAAGTTTTCAAAAATCATATATCTATTATTCGTCAAAATTTTCTCTATTCTTCCTACCGTGACTCAATCCCAAATATCCTATTCTTCACCAATTCTAGACTACCCTATGTCGACCTTAACTATTCTGACCGTCCCGGACCCAATGGAACTATCCATGCCACCACTCGAGGTCACCTTGCATAGTTGTTGCACCAAAGTCGCAGTTCGTGCCACCGTGATTTATCGCAGCACACCAGGCGTACTACCAGGCAAGATATCTTGCCTTTACTGTTTAATTCCTTGCTCAATATTATGCATGTTTTTTTACTTATTCTAGAAAATATAAATTGTACTTGCAAATTATTATATTTTAGTTGCAAATGGCTTAGATTTAAGGGACCACCTTTGTTTGTGTCGCATTCATTGGCCCGACACTTGTGTATCACGAGTCACGAGTCTCATATAAATCTTGGATGTACGTATCGACTGGCCATCGGTGCGCACATGCCGTACGATAGGCAATAACTGCTAAATAGTTATGGTTGACTAGAAGACTTAGCGACTTAGCAGTTATTAGGAATGTCGTGATATGGATTCAGCACGAGTAGTGCATGGGAAGGGTGAAGACAGTTATTAGGCGCAGGGGCTTTCATACATTTACTTTTCTCTAGATGCCATTTGTGACTCAGTCAGGAGCTAGTTGCCGTGCATTTATTTACTTTTCTCTAGATGCCACTAGTGCCTCGGTTGAAACACAAATGTGTCGTGCATTTACTTTCCTCTAGCTGCCGTTAGTGACTCACCCAAGAGCTAGTGTCCGTGCATTTATTTTTCTCTAGCTGCCCCTTAGTTCTCGCTCGAGTGCTAATGGGCCGTGCATTTACTTTTCTCTAGACGCCACTAGTGCCTTGGTTGAAATGCTAACGTGCCGTATTTCTAGCTTCGGAAGGCCCTTGTGTGGAACGTTGTCTTCAAAATGCATTAACACATAGAATGGTTAAGGACCTTTAATTGTGTAGTCACATTTACTTTTCTGTTGAGCTTTATTATTCAGTTAATGGTATGATATTATGTGTCTTGTTACGTCCCTCTGAGGACCTGGTTATCTCGCCAGGTGTGTGCTATTGTGTCGCAGGTGTTCTAGCTCTCGCCGTGATCATTGCTTCTTTACGAGGATGATTGCACTTGGATCGTCTTCGCTTCACTCGCCAAAATCTTTTTTTGTTATGTATTTCTTTTCATAGTTGGTAGTGGATTTGTCTCCGCCCAACTACATGTACCAAATGACAATTTCATAGTTGATTATATGATATCATTTATTCATATATTTTTGTGTGGATGAGATTAGTATGGTTCTACTGCATTTTACAGCTTATGTATCCATACGAGGCCTATGTACTTCGTATGAATACAGCTGGCATGTCTACGTTTCTAGTCCTACGTATTTTGGGACTGGGGCGTTACAGGGTGACCGGGAAGGAAGTCGTGGGTTGATAGGGATGGCCGTAGGTGGGGATGAGTACGGCTGATGCTGGACGGAGATGGACAGCCACTGACAGGTCATGTAAAGCTGCTCTATGGGTCGGAGACGGAGGCGACTGGGATGGTGGTTTGGCATATTATCAGTGTCGGGCTGCTGCCACCAGTGGTGGCACGGTAGAGCAGAGTCGGGACCGGGATGGCGAGATCGGGAAGGTTGGTCGAGGGATAGCTCTGGTGGGTCGAGGCTTGGCGTTGGATGTGGTACGGGGAAGACGGGAAATCAGAAAGGAGGGTGATGGTGAAGGCTGGCAATGGTAGAGCTGGGTCGGCTGTGGTCTGTCGAGGGAAGTCAGGGGTGTTGACGGGTTTAGAATAAGTTAGAGATCGTGTCAAAGTGTCGAACACGGAGTCAGAGTTGAGGTCCGGGGTTGTCAGACAGGGCCAAATTGTACATGTAAAAAAAATTGTAGTGGATGGGAAGGAGACACGGACACGATGCACGGGTTTGGTGGTGGTGGAGGATTTGGAGTTGTGGATTTTGATTTATGGAGCCTCTCTTTATATAAGAGGTAGAGAACACAGTTGGATATAGATTAGGATAGTTTAAATTCCCTAAGAGATAAATTCCCTATTAATTCAAATCGACTTAAAATATAATATAATCAAAATTGATTTAAATCTAGATAAAACCTTCATTTGATTTAAAATAAAATCTTCTCTAATTTAAATTACCGTATTTAATCAAATATTCACTCAAACAAATTTCAAATATCATTTTTATATATAATAAAATATAATAATAATTAATTTTAAAAATACAAATATATATTTATACACTCTCATGCAAAAATAATATTTTACATAAAACATAGTTTTTCTAAATTACTCAATATAAAATAATCCTTTTTATGAAAAATAAAATGAATGAAGTTTGGCAATCCACGATACAAGACATTTTACCACTTTAAGTAATTGAAAATATTTATTATTTATTATTTGAAAAATCAAGCTTCTAAAATAAAATGTTTTACAAAAATATGTACCTCGCACATATTCGCACTCGACGAGGCATACGAAATTTGAACTCATACGTGACGTTCAATACGACAAATTTTGTACGCGACATATAATACGACTATGCGACGTACAATTACAAAGAAAAATTTATAACAAATTTATATAAAAAAAATTATAGTAAAAAATAGGGGTTTTACATGTTACGGTCTTGTACACTTGACTTTGGTAGTTCGTGGGAAGATCACCCGCATCTAGTAGAGTTCTCCTATAATAATAGTTTCCAGGACAATATCCAGATGGCACCATTTGAAGCACTGTATGACAGGAAGTGCAGATCTCCTTTAGCCTGGGATGATGTGGGCGAGAGGCAGATGCTTGGTCCAGAGATGATTACGCAGACTATCGAAGTGGTTAGACAAGTTAGATATCATCTTCGAGTTGCACAAGATCGCCAGCACCATTGAGCCGATTCTCATCGGCGTCCTCTTGAGTTTTCTATCGGCGACCACGTATTCCTTAGGATCTCGCCTACCCGCGGCGTCATTCGATTCGGCATACGGGGAAGCTTAGCCCTAGGTATATAGGGCCGTTTGACATTCTCGCACGAGTAGGTGATGTGTCATAACGTCTCGCTCTTCCGTCGTCATTACGTAAGGTACATGACGTATTCCATGTATTCCAATTACGACGGTATATCCCGGATCCGAGCCATATCCTTGATCATTTAGAATTGGTTGTGGGTACCAACCTTTCGTATGAGGAAATGCCCGTATCCATATTGGACCGAAGAGAGAAGGTACTCAAGAATAAGACTATTAGTTTAGTCCGTGTTGCTTGGGGTCACCACTCTTTAGGTGAGTCAACGTGGGAGCGTGAGGATGATATCCGCTCGCGATATCCATACTTGTTTGACTCATAAGGTATAATGTCTTCCTTATGCTTTATGCTTTTAAATTTCTTGCATGAATGATTGCTTGATTGGTTGCTAGTCGTAGATGGCTCGTGCTTTAGTATAGCCTGTCCTGACATCTCTAGCCTCTTGATTAAATTCTGAGGATGGAATTCTTTTAAGGTGGGTAGAGTTGTCACTCCCGTTTTCCATTATACGTATTTTTATTATATATATACGAATTTTTACCCGTATATTATTTACTGTATTTTTATATTTTTATGGCTTTCCTTGATGTATCTTGACTAGGGTTGACCTTGGGTTTGTTTGGTCCAACTTGACTTCCTTTGGATGGCTTGGTTTGGTTTATTTGATGGTTAGTTCAACATGTTGAACCATACCCTCTCTTTATAAACCCCCAACTACTTTCTCTTTCTTTCTTTACTCTTCATTACTTCTTCTTCTTCTTCCTCATAACTCTTTCCACCTACCAAGAAATCCTAGGCAACTACAACTTGCTTCATGGAGGAATCTAATTCTATTTGTTCCATTATATTTCTTACATGATTCTATAACACTTTATAACTTGACAATTTTCAATTTGGTGGATATTTTCTTGTAGATCTAAGTTTGTGCCATTTTTATTTTTTTGGATTTTGATCTATCAAACTTACTTGTTTTCGAAAACTAAGTGTTCCATGTGGTGGAGAATTTGATTCTACACAATTTTGACGTTTGAAAAGTTAGATTTCGAATTATTTTGAGGAAGTTATGGCCAAAGCAAGTTTTAGACATCTTCTATGTTCATCTGTCCTGGTTCTGGCAGGGACGATAAATAGTGCATGGCCGTATAGTGCCAGTCCGTATAGATGTATAGTGCCTGGCTGCATAGTGCCAGTCCGTATAGCTATATAGTACATGGCCGTATAGTACCAATCCGTATAGATGCATAGTGCCTGGCCGCATAGCTGCATAGTGCCTGGCCACATAGTACCAGTCCGCATAGATGTATAGTGCCTGGCCGTATAGTGCCAGTCCGCATAACTGTATAGTGCCTGGCCGCATAGTGCTAGTCCGCATAGATGCATAGTGCATGGTTGTATAGTGCCAGTCCGCATAGCTGTATAGTGCCTGGCCGCATAGTGCCAGTCCGTATAGATGCATAGTTCCTGGTCGCATAGTGCCAGTCCGCATAGCTGTATAGTGTCTGGCCGCATAGTACCAGTCCGTATAGATGCATAGTGCCTGATCGCATAGTGCCAGTCTGCATAGTGCCAGTTCGCATAGATGCATAGTGCCGCATAATGTCTATTTTGGTTGTTTTATGTCCTATTTGGCTGATTTGTGGCCAGAATTTCTCTCAATTTTTAATATGTGTCACGACCCGCACCCTGATTAGGGACACGAGCACGTGGGTACGTCCAGCCTACGCTGCAGAATCGGCAGTAGAATGCTGTATAGGTCGTCTATAAATACTACAACTAGACAAATTATAAGGGTACCTGTCATCTCCGTACGGAGGTATAATATGGCATAACTCAATCACAAGAACAAACTAGGATAGATAGCACGATATAGAAATATGATAGAAGTGAAAACAGAAAATGAGTTCTAGATCCAACACAAGCTCAGAGATATAAACACATCACAGAATCTCAAAATATAATATAAAATACTACAGTCTGAAAATACTAGCTGGATCGCAGTCCAGACAAACCTAACTAAGCTATACTAGTCCAGGTGTGCAAAGTCTAGTGGCTCAACTGCCAGGTCACAGTCCTGGCCTAATTTTCCATCTGCTACGACCCCATAGTAGGTCGAACAGTCTGCCTCTGAATCATCTGTAATATATCAACGGTATCCTGTCAGGAAAATAAGCAAGTACAAACACTAACAACAGTTCCATGTGAATTTACAAATTCTATAAGAGACAATTAAAATGAAATACAAGACAAAATCAATAGGAAATATATAACAGGATATGAGTACTGAATATCTTAACATGGTGAGAAAAGTACTGAATGTAGAACTGAGTAGGATATATGATATATAAAAGTAAACATAAAAGGTGCCATGAATTATTAGTGCATTATGTGATCGGCTTGAAAATCAGGATCAGGCTTTCCATCTGACCGGCTATGAACAGGTGTACAATAGAGCAGGATCAGGCCGGCCACCATGAAAAGCTATGAACAAGTAGGATCAGGCTTTACCCATCGTGAGGTGAGGGTATAGCTATGAACAAGTACAAGTACAAGTGTAAAGAACAAGTAGGGATTTGATCACACAACTACTAATAACTTCCCATCCCCGAATAGTATATTGGATCCCGACATGACACGTCATGATACGAAACTCAAGAGCAGGAGGCCAGCCCACTCCCAAGTCCATGTCTATACAAGTACAGGTAACAAGTCGAGTAATATACCAATATACCAAGTAATCCAGAAACAACATCTCATGACAGGATCTGACGTATACTAGTCCGTGAACCATCGTGTCAGGAATCAAGTAAGACACTACAACTGAATCAGATATAGCAGATATCAAGATAATGAAAAATATCAGTGAATGTACTCGCCTGTGGTCCTGAGCTGATAAGGTGAACAGATGCTCAGAGTAATCACAGACCTAAAGATGAGATACCATGAGTTAAAACAGGATTTAATAATGAAAGAAAAGCTAATCTAGTCATGATATGCAAGTCTAAGCCAAACTAGGTCAATCTGGGTCACATCAAGCTAAACTAGGTCATACTGAGTCAAACTAGAACAAACTAGGTCACACGAAGTCAATCCAAGTCAAACTAGGTCAAACTGGGTCAAAGGTTGACTTACCGTTGACTTTTGGTTAACTGGTCAACTCTAGGTCAAACTAGTCTAATGTTGACTAACTGTTGACTTTTGGTCAACTGGTCAAACTCTGGTTCAGTTTGGTCAAGTTCTAGTCACTTTTAGGCTAAGTTTGACTTTCGGTTGACTTTTGTTGACTTTTTGTTGACTTTTGGTCAAAACGGTCAACCGACGTCAAAACTAGTCTAAGAGCACTAATCCTAACCATTACCAACCAAGACAATCAATTTCTAACCATATCCTAACACCTTAGACTCATACCTTAGCTTCTAGGTAATTTTCTTAACTTACCCTATTATCCTTCAGAAAGTATTCCCAATACCTTGCCCCGATACTAAGGCAACCCTTCCTAACCTTGGTAGACTGACCTAGGCTTCTTAGGGTAGCTAGACACTAACCTCTCTAGATATTACCAACCCAGAAATCTAGGTATCTAGCCCATCCAGTCCATCTTATCCCCATGTTGGTCACTCTCAACATTACCTTAAGTTATCCTGAGACACCCTATGGTATCTTGAGATACCACCCTCCTAACACTATCCAATCATACTAGCTCACCCCTCCATACTCCTAGTGTCTTAGATTATCACACTCACTGGCTCTATTAGGATACTAACTTATCTAGTACACTCACTAAACATACCCCACTAGGTCTACAACTCTCAAATCTAATATCTCATATCGTAACTAATACTAACATATAAGCTAACATCTTCTAATAATTCTAACTAACAAATATCTAACGACTTGCTAGCAAATTCTATCTAACAAGGGCTAACTAATAAAAGAAAATGGCTAAATGGAAGGGGGCTAATTTCTAAAGAAAAAGGGGGTTAAATGGGTTAAAACTAAAGGCTAAAAAGCTCAAAAAACTGCTAATAAGCTGCTGCTGAAAAGCTGCTGCTTACTGCAACTGCTTGCTGAAGCTGCTGCTGCTGCTTATGCTGAAAGCTGCTGCTTATGCTTATTGCTTATCAATCTCACACACATATATATATATATATATATATATATATATATATATATATATATATATATATACACACTCAATAATATATACTTGAATATATATTATGATACATTAAAGAAAATATAAATAACACATCTCTAACATACAAAAATCTAAGATTAAAACATGTATTAAATTATTCAAATACAAGTGTGTCCAATATTGGGGGTTTCCCACATGGACACAATAACACATCAAGGACACTCCTGAAATCTCCAAATGGACACGAAATGGACACAAATGGAGACACAACCATGGGGGTCATTTCTGTGGGTTCAAAATGATCCTATATGCATGTAGGATTGAAATAGAGGGTAGATTTTACCTTCCAGGAGGTAAAATCCAAGGGAACTCCTTCCGATACGGCATCGACACGAAGGGATCTTCAAATGGACACGAACCAATGCCAAATCCTCCCAAACTTGGCTAGCTCCCTCTCTTCATGGAGTAGATAAGAAATAATGCAGTTTTGATAGAGGAAAGGATTGATTTGGAAATGAAATCAATGGAGGTTCCTCTCAAATTTGGGGAAGAACAAATGAGAGAGAAATTTGTGGCTAAGAATGAAAAAGAAGGTGACTCTGTCACGACCCGCTCCCGAACAATCGGACACGAGTCGGACACGCCCAGCCTTCATTGTTAGACACAATGAAGTAAGCTGTACCAAACTAGGGAAAACTAACCAGATAAACATGAAAGTATATAATCACAGCATCTATAACGTATCCCAGAAAGATCACCATAATCCACAAATCTAGATATCATAATGTACCAGAATCAACTAGAATGAAAAGTGCTATGAACTCTAGAGTCAATATCTAAAAGTAAAGCTAAGTAATCTAAACCTGAAGCCTCAAGCTAAGCCTCATCCTGCTCAGCTAAATCCTGGGCTCTGGCCCATAGAGTAGATCAATGTCCTGCAAGTATACCTGCAACATATCCTATTCAGGAGCGGAGCAAAGTACAGTTCTAGGTAATGAACAATAACATCATGATATGGAAAGTAAATGCTGAAAGAACAAGAAGAACAAAATATGTAAGAAAAGGAAGAACATGAACTACTGCTATAAAGATACATGGAAGATCATGACTATGTAAAGATGCAGAAAAGATCACGACTATAGCTAAAATCAAGATACAAGTAAGATCATGAAAGAACAAGTAAGATCCTGAACATGTGTGTTATAAATTTGAAATACTTCTATGATATGTGACCGGCTTGGGTAAGATCATGAAAGAACATAAAAAGATCCTGAAAGATCATGTAGGTACGGCTTAGGACCCGCGTGCACTGTGCGAGGCCTAAGCTAAAGATCATGAATAAGTATCCGGGTTTGGTCACATATCTAGAGTATTTCCCCACCCCAAGATTCAAGTAAGAACATGAAAGAACATGACAGATAAGATCATGAACGTGTCGCAGTGTGTCAGCAATAAAGAACAAGGAAATGCACTGATCAAAACCATAGAGTGTACTTGCCTTGCTCCAGGAAAGTACGAGTAGGTAAAAGAGCTAGGTATCCTCCTGTAACTGGTAATGATGTGTACAAGTTGGTTAATAAATAGTTCTAACTTGGTATCATGTAAATTAAATAATTCTAATCTACAAAGCTATTGGTTAAAGCCCAAAATCAATTACTCAATATTATTCCCTATAATTTACTTAATCATTAGTTGAACTAACCTCCTAGAGGACTAATCATGAGTCAAGTTAGAGTCTACACCAGTTTTAGTTTTAGGAAAACCAAATTCTAACACAACTTGCTATAGAGTTAAAACTTATAATCTAAGTAGAATTCTAGTTTGCAAATCTATACATATATTGGTATAAATCATAAGTTAACTCCACTACATGTTTACCTATAGACAGATTACAAATATAGTTGATAAAAATACTGAATTCAATCCTGGTTTACACTGGATTACCCTCCTGAATTTACACAGAATACATTTCATGTCTCAGATGTCTTATGAGTATGCTCTCATGTCCTCCTGAGACAACATTCTCAATATGTCAAATGTTTCTGAGACCCTTCAGGTTTCTGGGAATGAAATTCTCATGTTCTCAGTCTTCCTGAGACACTCAAGTTCTGAGAATGCACTCTCCAGTTTCCAGATTACCCATACTGGGGTTGAAAGGTCAATGCTCTCACTGAAAACAACTTCTCAAATTAATCAAGAAGTACTCCCTACTTCACAACATCCTACCAATCATTCTAACCATAAATCAATACCCTTTCTGCATTATGGGACAGTCATCTATAGTTCAGTAGAGCCTTAGTCGAAGACAACCAAGTCTTCCAGGTGATCAATGATCTTACAAAGTCCACTCTGAAACTTGAGGATTCGAATTCCCTCATCCTTCATAACCTATCATTCAATTACTTCTCCTACATTACCAGACCATCCTACAGTTCAGTCCTATCTCAGAAAACAGTTTCCCTTTCCAGTTTTCCTTATGATACACCCTGGTCAGTCCTCACTTTATCAGGACTGAACTATATGCAAAAATGGCTGGTATCTTATTTAGTTAGACATATATAGGAATGTATATAATTGTTAACACCTAAACTTGACTGTTCAACTTCCCAGTTCAGTCTAAGCTAGTCCTATAGCAGGACAGTTGAAACTGCTAAAGCTACAATCATACAGTGAACCCATATTCCCTCCAGTTATCTCTATTACTGTAAGTCTCTTACCTATAGGAAATTTAGTCTAAACCCATCCAATCCAATATTCAGTCCAGTTCTAGGTTCAGACTTAACAACCTATCCTCTCTTTCTAACCAATCTCTTGTTTCATTAATCTGTTCAATACACAGAATTAAAGGCATTGAACAAAACTAACTGTCCAACCCAGGTAACATCTGTATCCCTATTCTAATTATAGTGGACCCGGTCCATTACATGAACTGTATTGACAGGAATCAAGTATAAATTC
Organism: Iris pallida; assembly: GCA_029216955.1. NCBI lineage: Eukaryota > Viridiplantae > Streptophyta > Magnoliopsida > Asparagales > Iridaceae > Iris > Iris pallida. The sequence goes on from JANAVB010016800.1 coordinate 29,516,849, forward strand.
CTAGACTAAACTGAATAAAATTCATCATTTAGATAACTCAAATGCCAACTAATAATTCGAAACACCAGGAATCATTATGAAGGGATTTGATACGTTTATCCTTCCTGAAGGAACATGCATCTCAGGTTACACTTTACAACTTTAAAGCTAGAATTCTTCAGAGCAGAGTCTTAATTTAGAATACACTACAACACACACACCCCTGGACACGTCAAATCCAACATGAATCAAGACACACAAAATCTAAGAACAAAAATTGGTCCAACGAGACAGAACCGATCAAGGAATGGAATAAAAATATACCTGAAATAAGTTGTAACGAAGGGGACAATTCTTTTACTGGATACTAAATTTTGTGTCCAGATAGAGCTACGATCCTGTTTAAAACATTGCACCAAACAGGTGGTGGTCAGAATCGACACACTAAGAATCCTGATTCCTCTGTTTTCGAATAAAAGAGAATTTACAGAATCAAATCCCAGTTCTCCTTGATTTAAACCAAATCGAGAATTAATCGAACTCAATCAATGATTCCTAAGAATTCATTCCACCACACCACTCAACAGAAATTAAATTTAGAAGAAACCAAAACGGAGATCAACCACTTACCAATAGAATTTGCAGATCGAACAGCTACTAGGTTGAGTGGATCTTGCTGTTCGAACAGATTTTGAACAATTCCAAAGAAGACTTGCTAAACCACTGCTTACATACACGATCCAGATTTGCCAGGGAGATTCAAACGCTTTTGAAAGCTTCAGGAAACAATTTCTAAATCTGGAATTGAAATTACAAAAATATATGCTCACCGATCCGTTCTTGTAAGAAGACGTCGATCAATCGAGTCCAAGGAACAGAATTGATATGAATCCTTGGTTATGGAAAAGAATCAAATTAGGGACAGGTCAAAGAATTTAAATTCTCCAGATGAATCTATAACAATGGCGTTGACATACCTACTGGACTTTGATGAAGCTCAACCTCCATACTGCTTCGAAGCTATCCACCGCAGTCGTCCTCCTCGTCGTCGCTATGGCCATGACTGGTCCTAGGAAGAAGAAGGAGTAGAAGGAAGAAGAGTTGCTCTGAGGAAAATGGATCTAGAATTAATTGGAGAGGATGAGTTGAGAAATAGAATGGAGAAGATTATATAGGATCGGCTGGGAGAATTGGCGTGGGAGTTAGGCAACATTTTGGCGGGATATTGCATTCTTCCTCTGACAAATTCTGTTAGAGAAAACAGAACTCAAATCGAAAGAAAAAGGAAGAATGAGCAGAATAAAAGTAAGGGTTAACCCTATTGAAAAGAAACCATGAAGTTTCTTTTAAATAACCATAGTCTTAGGCTTAGTTGCCAGAACCTGGAAATGGGCTTTGGTGTTAAAGCCCATGGGTTTTAAAGGAAATTCAAAATAAAAGAATAAGAAATTATAATTTAAAACAAGTATTATTAAATCCATTTAAAGTATATTATAATAATAATAAAAATATGAGGAGTGGAGTTACAAATATCCCCCTCTCAAAAAATTTCGTCCTCGAAATTCGAAGACCCAAACATAAAACTCAGTAATTCACAAAGGATCCAAACACAGTTATTTTATTGAAAATAAAACTCCACAAAACAGGGTACAATCAATATCAATCAAACAGAGTGGGATAGCGCTCCTGCATCTCGTCCTCGCGCTCCCATGTGGACTCTTCCGGAGAGTGGTGTCTCCACATGACGCGGACAAGGGAAATGATCTGGTTCCTCAGACGCTTCTCCCTCCGGTCCAGGATCTCTACTGTCTGCTTCTCGTAAGTCAATCTCGGGCCCACCTCCAGCCCGCAATAGTCCACTACATGGCTCGGGTCTGGAATGTATCGTCGAAGCTGAGATACGTGGAAGACATCGTTCACTCCCTCCAATCTAGCTGGAAGCGCTAGCCGGTACGCCACCTCGTCAATCCGTGCCGTCACGTCGAAGGGTCCGATGAATCTCGGACTGAGCTTCCCGCCTCTGCCGAACCTGATGACGCCCCTAGTCGGTAAGATCTTCAGGAATACTCTGTCTCCAACCTCGAACTCAAGTGGCCGTCTGCTGCTGTCCGCCCAGTGCTTCTGTCGATCCATGACGCTCTGAGCCTTGAGTCTAAGTACACACAAGAAGTTTGGGATACCACGCTTTGACAAAGATCGAGGACCAAATAGTCACGAAGTGGAAGGAATTTCAATTACAACTTAGAGGAGTAAAATTATGAAGACAACTATTAACTACGATCAAAATTGATATTTTAACACAAGTGGACTAGGACAAGATAGGAAAACATGGTCAATAGACATGATTTAAGATTGAAGTTTAGACAAGACACAACGAAATATGGAATCACAATCTGGTAATATACAATTTTGAGGAATTCAATGATATAAAGATAAAATGCTAGAAGGAAAATTTAGCAAGGATTGATTGAGGAGACGTACGCAATACTCAGGAGATACAGTATCAAATCAGAATGAACTTGTAAGGATCTGTGATTCTCAAAAACCAATAATCATATAAAAAGGAAATATAGTCTCCAGAATATCCAAGAACATGTTGGTATCTGAAATCACTTTGCTTTGAATCCCTACCCCGCCAGTATGTATCTGACTGCAGTGGACTTTCGGCTCCGTGACTCAAATAACAATATGTCACCGAATAATCTGTCAACCTTATCCATTTTCCAACAATCATTGACGAAACAACCCAAGAGATCAAGATATGAAGAATATGACAAGTCTCGACAATACTCGAAAACCTATGGGTGTCTGAAATCACTTCAACTTAGAGTTCCTGCCTCGCCAGTGCGCTACTGGCTGCAGTGAACCCTCAGTCTCCATAATCCAGCTAATGGCTGCAGCGCACAACTGTCATGCCATAGTAGGTCATCGAATAGCCTCTCGACTTTATTCCTAGGAATTTCAAAAAAGTTTCAAGAAGTTCACAATGAGTTTCAATGGTCCAAGTCACGGAATGGTGAAGTTACCTGACTGTTAGAATACATGAGTTTATTAGGTACTAAAAATGATAAGGGATCCAATCAGTGAGTACAAAAGGGCAACCAGGGAGATTTAAAATTTCAGACAGGACGAAGTTTCAAATTATGACGGAATATCAACTGATATCTGGAATGGTAACAAGATTTCACATATGGAACGTTATCCCGAAAGGATAACAGAGTCTCGAAGGACGAACTGAGGCAAGGTATCAGATAGAAGACAAATTTCAAAATAAGAAATAAAATTTTGCACTTGAAACAAGTTTCAATAAAATCTCAAATAAAAAAAATCTTGACGAGGAAATAAGATATCAAATAGGGAACAAGGGCTCATCGAGTCACGAGTAGGAACTGAAGTTTTCAAACGATGTCTTGAATGGTGAATAGAAACAAGTATTGAATAAAAAATCAAATTCCAACAAGGCCCAAATAGAAAACTGAACCTCGGAAAGAAAACAAAATTACAAATTGTAACTAGTCCTGAATAGGAACCAAAATTCCTGAGTAGAATCTTGAAAAGTGCAAGGTTACGAAGAATGGATGGAGTATCAATCAACGAATAGAAAACAATATCTCGAATTATGTTTCGAATACCAACCAAGATTCCAAAATAGAAAACAAGAAGTTCCAAGAAATGGTCTAGATGCTAAAAAAAAAAAATTTTAAGAAAAACTGGATTGCTAATCAAGACACATGGTTTTCCCAACCAGGCAAAAGAAATCTTCTGTCTTCAATCTGTCTTCAGTATTTCCTCCGGGACTGGAATCACTTCAATCTTCTTCACCGTCCTGACGTAGACTGGTCCATGCGGTAATGCTCCATATAGCTGCTGAATCTGGAGAGGCGGGTCCTTCTGCTGCGGTCCTGGTGCTCCTCGTGCTTGTTCTCGGGCAGTGCGATCAACGACCTCCGGACAATCTTTGGCTTGATGGGCAGACGATCCATAGAATAAGCATAGCCTTCGTCTTTTACGGCACTCCTCGAAGCTATGTCCTGGATGGCGGCAGGAAGCACAATTGGTCATTGTCTGAATCTGACGATGTGATTGAAGAAATACTGTCCGAGTCTGATGACGCTTTGTGAATCCAGGCTAGTTGTTGTCTTCGTCATAAGTCTTTATGTCTCTCATGTGCTTCAGCTTCCCATCTTGTTGTATGTGCTACAAGCTGGATCTCCTGGTTGGCGACTTCAATCTTCGGAGGAGTCGAATCCTCACATGCTGAGATGATCTTCAGTGGCGGCTTCAGTTTCTCGATCTGCTCCTCGATGCAAGATATGTGCTCGGTGTCGGAGAAGTCCAAAGGTCTGGAAGTCTGGAAATCAGAAGTCCTTCCTGGCTCGGAGAGTGTATCCACAAGTCTGACTTGGAAAGGTGGCCTGCTTCCTCTGGTTGTCAAGGGACTCTTCAGACGTCTCCGTCAACTACGTACTACCCATAGGGATAGTAGAGTGATAGAAGGTAGTAGAAGCTCGGAAACGTCAAGTACAGGTGAATTGACAGTTCTGGTGTCGCATGCTTTTGAACTATCTGCAAAACAGAAACTGTTAAAATAACCTAGACCTACATACAACAAGTGTTTATAGAATATTAAGATACCTGATACACCTGATATACCTGATATACCCTTATTTTCCGATTTTCCTATGCTGTGATCAAGTTTCCCTAGTATAATCAAGTCCCCCAATAGTACGCTAAGACCTAGGTACCATTAGGATGGACCTGCATGGGCCACCACTAAAAACATGTCACGACCCGCTCCCGAACAATCGGACACGAGTCGGACACGCCCAGCCTTCATTGTTAGACACAATGAAGTAAGCTGTACCAAACTAGAGAAAACTAACCAGATAAACATGAAAGTATATAATCACAGCATCTATAACGTATCCCAGAAAGATCACCATAATCCACAAATCTAGATATCATAATGTACCAGAATCAACAAGAATGAAAAGTGCTATGAACTCTAGAGTCAATATCTAAAAGTAAAGCTAAGTAATCTAAACCTGAAGCCTCAAGCTAAGCCTCATCCTGCTCAGCTAAATCCTGGGCTCTGGCCCATAGAGTAGATCAATGTTCTGCAAGTATACCTGCAACATATCCTATTTAGGAGCAGAGCAAAGTACAGTTCTAGGTAATGAACAATAACATCATGATATGGAAAGTAAATGCTGAAAGAACAAGAAGAACAAAATATATAAGAAAAGGTAGAACATGAACTACTGCTATAAAGATACATGGAAGATCATGACTATGTAAAGATGCAGGAAAGATTACGACTATAGCTAAAATCAAGATACAAGTAAGATCATGAAAGAACAAGTAAGATCCTGAACATGTGTGTTATAAATTTGAAATACTTCTATGATATGTGACCGGCTTGGGTAAGATCATGAAAGAACATGAAAAGATCCTGAAAGATCATGTAGGTACGGCTTAGGACCCGCGTGCACTGTGCGAGGCCTAAGCTAAAGATCATGAATAAGTATCCGGGTTTGGTCACATATCTAGAGTATTTCCCCACCCCAAGATTCAAGTAAGAACATGAAAGAACATGACAGATAAGATCATGAACGTGTCGCAGTGTGTCAGCAATAAAGAATAAGAAAATGCACTGATCAAAACCATAGAGTGTACTTGCCTTGCTCCAGGAAAGTACGAGTAGGTAAAAGAGCTAGGTATCCTCCTGTAACTGGTAATGATGTGTACAAGTTGGTTAATAAATAGTTCTAACTTGGTATCATGTAAATTAAATAATTCTAATCTACAAAGCTATTGGTTAAAGCCCAAAATCAATTACTCAATATTATTCCCTATAATTTACTTAATCATTAGTTGAACTAACCTCCTAGAGGACTAATCATGAGTCAAGTTAGAGTCTACACCAGTTTTAGTTTTAGGAAAACCAAATTCTAACACAACTTGCTATAGAGTTAAAATTTATAATCTAAGTAGAATTCTAGTTTGCAAATCTATACATATATTGGTATAAATCATAAGTTAACTCCACTACATGTTTACCTATAGACAGATTACAAATATAGTTGATAAAAATACTGAATTCAATCCTGGTTTACACTGGATTACCCTCCTGAATTTACACAAAATATATTTCATGTCTCAGATGTCTTATGAGTATGCTCTCATGTCCTCCTGAGACAACATTCTCAATATGTCAAATGTTCCTGAGACCCTTCAGGTTTCTGGGAATGAAATTCTCATGTTCTCAGTCTTCCTGAGACACTCAAGTTCTGAGAATGCACTCTCCAGTTTCCAGATTACCCATACTGGGGTTGAAAGGTCAATGCTCTCACTGAAAACAACTTCTCAAATTAATCAAGAAGTACTCCCTACTTCACAACATCCTACCAATCATTCTAACCATAAATCAATACCCTTCCTGCATTATGGGACAGTCATCTATAGTTCAGTAGAGCCTTAGTCGAAGACAACCAAGTCTTCCAGGTGATCAATGATCTTACAAAGTCCACTCTGAAACTTGAGGATTCGAATTCCCTCATCCTTCATAACCTATCATTCAATTACTTCTCCTACATTACCAGACCATCCTACAGTTCAGTCCTATCTCAGAAAACAGTTTCCCTTTCCAGTTTTCCTCATGATACACCCTGGTCAGTCCTCACTTTATCAGGACTGAACTATATGCAAAAATGGCTGGTATCTTATTTAGTTAGACATATATAGGAATGTATATAATTGTTAACACCTAAACTTGACTGTTCAACTTCCCAGTTCAGTCTAAGCTAGTCCTATAGCAGGACAGTTGAAACTGCTAAAGCTACAATCATACAGTGAACCCATATTCCCTCCAGTTATCTCTATTACTGTAAGTCTCTTACCTATAGGAAATTTAGTCTAAACCCATCCAATCCAATATTCAGTCCAGTTCTAGGTTCAGACTTAACAACCTATCCTCTCTTTCTAACCAATCTCTTGTTTCATTAATCTGTTCAATACACAGAATTAAAGGCATTGAACAAAACTAACTGTCCAACCCAGGTAACATCTGTATCCCTATTCTAATTATAGTGGACCCGGTCCATTACATGAACTGTATTGACAGGAATCAAGTATAAATTCCTAGACTAAACTGAATAAAATTCATCATTTAGATAACTCAAATGCCAACTAATAATTCGAAACACCAGGAATCATTATGAAGGGATTTGATACGTTTATCCTTCCTGAAGGAACATGCATCTCAGGTTACACTTTACAACTTTAAAGCTAGAATTCTTCAGAGCAAAGTCTTAATTTAGAATACACTACAACACACACACCCCTGGACACGTCAAATCCAACATGAATCAAGACACACAAAATCTAAGAACAAAAATTGGTCCAATGAGACAGAACCGATCAAGGAATGGAATAAAAATATACCTGAAATAAGTTGTAACGAAGGGGACAATTCTTTTACTGGATACTAAATTCTGTGTCCGGATAGAGCTACGATCCTGTTTAAAACATTGCACCAAACAGGTGGTGGTCAGAATCGACACACTAAGATTCCTGATTCCTCTGTTTTCGAATAAAAGAGAATTTACAGAATCAAATCCCAGTTCTCCTTGATTTAAACCAAATCGAGAATTAATCGAACTCAATCAATGATTCCTAAGAATTCATTCCACCACACCACTCAACAGAAATTAAATTTAGAAGAAACCAAAACGGAGATCAACCACTTACCAATAGAATTTGCAGATCGAACAGCTACTAGGTTGAGTGGATCTTGCTGTTCGTACAGATTTTGAACAATTCCAAAGAAGACTTGCTAAACCACTGCTTACATACACGATCCAGATTTGCCAGGGAGATTCAAACGCTTTTGAAAGCTTCAGGAAACAATTTCTAAATCTGGAATTGAAATTACAAAAATATATGCTCACCGATCCATTCTTGTAAGAAGACGTCGATCAATCGAGTCCAAGGAACAGAATTGATATGAATCCTTGGTTATGGAAAAGAATCGAATTAGGGACAGGTCAAAGAATTTAAATTCTCCAGATGAATCTATAACAATGGCGTTGACATACCTACTGGACTTTGATGAAGCTCAACCTCCATACTGCTTCGAAGCTATCCACCGCAGTCGTCCTCCTCGTCGTCGCTATGGCCATGACTGGTCCTAGGAAGAAGAAGGAGTAGAAGGAAGAAGAGTTGCTCTGAGGAAAATAGATCTAGAATTAATTGGAGAGGATGAGTTGAGAAATAGAATGGAGAAGATTATATAGGATCGGCTGGGAGAATTGGCGTGGGAGTTAGGCAACATTTTGGCGGGATATTGCATTCTTCCTCTGACAAATTCTGTTAGAGAAAACAGAACTCAAATCGAAAGAAAAAGGAAGAATGAGCAGAATAAAAGTAAGGGTTAACCCTATTGAAAAGAAACCATGAAGTTTCTTTTAAATAACCATAGTCTTAGGCTTAGTTGCCAGGCCCTGGAATGGGCTTTGGTGTTAAAGCCTATGGGTTTTAAAGGAAATTCAAAATAAAAGAATAAGAAATTATAATTTAAAACAAGTATTATTAAATCCATTTAAAGTATATTATAATAATAATAAAAATATGAGGAGTGGAGTTACAGACTCACCCTCTCCCATTGTGGCCGGCCCTATATGGGTGATTTTTTTATTTTAGCAAAGTCCAAAATGCCCTCTGTAAGCTCCTATTGGTTCAACTTAAGTTTGGTTAGGGTTTGGGGCTAAAATAGACAAGTTTAAGTCTCTAATCAACCCAACCTAGTCATGAAATTTAGTCTAACCATTCTAACTTAAATGTTGTCATATGTGGGCCATGTCTAAGTAATGAATGGGTCCTATTAGAGTCAAAGCTACCCCGGGTCTCCGATACAAGCTGGATTGAGTTAAAATTCGAACCCGACTCAAATAACCCCAAAACAATATCATAAATAACAAAATAAATTCAAAAATATTCTAAAATGAAAAATGACCAAAATATCCCTGTTCTTGAAAACTGGAGGTGACAACATGAAAGTTGTAGATCTTTTCCTTGGCTTCAAGAATATGATACTAGCTATTTTATGCAAGTTTCTCTCATTCATGATAATGTAAGGATAGAACACGATAGTGGCCTGTTAAGGTGCACTTTTATCAAGTAACAAGTAACATGACATGATAGTGGCCCATCAGAAGGCACTCTTGACAAGCAACCTTGGCATGCTAATACATAATAGTGGCCCATCGTGGCGCACTCTTGACAAGCAAACCTAACATGATAATCTTGATATGTTGTTGTGACGGCTATATTCACCTGCTAAGTACTCTTGTCTTGACACCGTGGGTGTTTGTGTTTGTATAAGCTACATGTCTTGTCTTGCATCATGCCTAGGATATGGATTTCTGATTACCACGGTCAGGGATTCATACTGAATCTAACTAGGGTAATAACTAGATTGAACAAGTAGTTCATAAAGAGATTTTCTAGCTACAGACAGTCCCGTTATCTAGGTACTTTAATTGGACTTGTAGCCTGTCGTCGAGTAGGACACATTTCCAACACACTGTCATGTGTTGCACCCCCAAGTCACCTAATCCGACTCTCTCAACTTGCAACTGGATAACCTGGATTAAGGTTGCAGGAGCTTGTGGCTGTTGGAATATCTTATTACATCTTGTTAGTAATTAGGCTTATGATAACCCTAGTTAGTTAAAAGTATCAAGCGGTACTTATTGCTTGGCCGTAATTGATGGATGGAGTCTAGTCTAGTCTTGTCTAGACAATGCCAGTTCAGGATTACTTTAGCACATTACTGTTATGCTTTACTCTTATCGATAAATGAGTGGAGACTAAGCTCTGTTAAGGTGAAGGGTTGCAACCTCGGTCCTTATTTGGTTTACGGGTTGTAACTTGGTTACCGAAATAGTTCCTCAGTTATCTTATCGTTTATCATCCTGATTTCCTTAACCCATGTCTTTTATTATCAATTATGTCTTTATGTGCTAATATGATGGTTTTAGTTCTTAAGTGAAGCGTCCCTTGTGGCACTTACTGTTTTTGGGGTCTAACCCAGCTGGTTTTGTATGGCCAGATTTTGAAGTAGCTCCCGAGGATCTTCCAGCCTTCCATCTAAATGGTGAACACTAGACGCAACCCTGGCAACGAGTGGATTTTATTTTGCTCTTCCACTCTATTGTAAATTATTCTTTTGAGGCGTTTAGCCGCCGAGCAAGTGTTGCTCGTGTTGAATTTACATTCATGTCTGCCTAAGGGCTGTAACATGATTGACAAATCCTAGGGTTGATCATGTGTGACATAAACTCTTGCTAGTCTTCGTATTTTGTCTGCCTAAGTGCTTTAGACCTTTAGCTAGGGTCTCTTGTGCAATCCAACTCTTACTGATCTTCTGGAAATCTAGTGTAATTGTAATGGTTTTACTTAGTGTAACATATTTTATAAGAGAGAGAATTTAGATAACTCTGTGTTCAAGTCTACAAGTACAATTGAAATGTATAATTTTCTTTTATTTTATTTTTCAAGCTTTCAGGAAGAGTAATGATATTCGTACCTCCAAATTATCCCTCCAATACATCCCTCCTTATGTGGCAGCTGATGTGGCATGTTAAATAATATTATGTGTCATCTGACATGGCTGATGACATGACAAATTTTAACCCAGAAAGTTAATTACCCATTTTTGTCCATGTTAATTTAATGTTAATATTAATTAATGTTAATATTAATTTTAATTTAGTGTTAATATTAATATTAATTAATGTTAATATTAATGTTAATGTTGATTTTAATGTTAATGTTAATATTAATATTATTGTTAATGTTAATATTAATTTTTGTGTTAATGTTAAGGAGGGACGGTTTGGAGGTATAATTTGGAGGGACAAATAGCATACGAGGGCTTGGGCATGGATGTTAAGTTGCTAACAGGCTTTATTAATTTGTATGTTTATATATGCAAAATAGTTTAAAGGAGTTGACATGCCACCATCATCATCCCATAAGCCACACTCTCCATCATTGTATATAAAAACTCATAAAGTTGTCAACTTGGTTGATTAAAACAATAATCACTCCACTATACCACATTAAAAGAGATTCATACACTAATCTCCATTCCTATACAGTACTATAAACAACAAAAAGAGCCTACATAGAAAAAAGGAGACATTGGGTAATTGTCGTATCAATACCCGTGTCGGGTTTAAGTTATAAATATCCCCAACAGGGTCGGCCCACGGGGTTGGGTTATCCTATTCGGAGCTAGTTTCGGTTGCCCCTTGATCGTGGAGGGTCACCCGCGACCGCGACCTCTATTGGGTTCTCTCTGAGCCTGGAGATTGCCCTAAGTAGAGGGGGGTTGCACAAGTCAGAAGTCTTGTCTGCAATATCTCAAGGCCAGTCCCGATCTCCAATACCCATGTCAAAATTGTAGAAAGTTTTAGGACTATCCATACCCGATTAAGACATTAAGTATCAGGGATGTGGGAACCCTACAAATTTTATGTCTTCTTGTAGTAAATGTTGGTACTTGTTAAAATAGGTGACTAGATGAGAGGAAAACAGCTTTGGTGTGCCAAAAAGAAGAAGAAAGGGTGCAATTATGTGGAGAGATATGATGTTTTGCCAGCAAAATTCTAGATCTATAGTGAAAGTTGAGTTCTATATTTATATTCTAACATTCAAATTTTAGACAGAGAGTTGGATTCAAGCGATATGCACACTAGAGAAGTTTTCAATTAAGTAGGTTACTCTTATACGATGTTAAAGTTCCACCGACTTCAATAAAAAACTACATTTTAGTGAGAATTGTAACCTAACAGAATACTACTCTTATAAAAGCTTAATCAAGTTACACTTAAGATCGGTGGAACATAAGAACACCTCTACGCACAAATCTTAGAAACATGGGATGTCTTCATAATTCTCTACATCCTAAAAGTAACACCATATAATGAAACCTCGATAAACATAGATTTGTATAGTATAGAAATCAGGGTATAGTGCAAGAATACCAGAATACCTTTACGAAAAGTAGGTTAAAAGGAACCTAAGGGCTCACATTATAGAATGTGATACAAGAAGCACAACTTTGCGTATCTGTAACTCACACTATACTGAAACTCTCAATCCAATAAAAAGGGGGAAAAAACAAACTGAAAGGTTCTGCAATCAGTTAATCCGCAGACGGTCCGCCCTATTTTTTTTTCTATTTCGTTATATATATATTTCCATTATCTGCCCACGCTAGTCCACTCCAGCCCACCACAGCTTGAATTTATTATTTCGCACTTGAAGCGAGAGGTTGTTGCATAAAGCTGTGAAAGAAGAAATGCCCAGCATTCATTAGATTATATTACATAGCATTTGACTCAGGTTCCATCCTTCTGAACCTCAACAAGTACCTTGACCGACCTTCTTGTTCGAACTCGGATTGCAAACATACTTGCTTTGGTTTCAGCATCCGTATAGTCAGGCGCGAGACTCGAAATAGAATGAGGCTAACGAGAGGAAATTTTCTTTTCACCTGGTTTTTAATAGTGTCAAGACCTTCCTAATTTCAGAACACTAAAACATCAAATGCAAGTAGTTCACCAAAAGAAGAGTTCATATGATGTAAAATCAGCAACATATATACAATCGTTTTGTATAGAATATCTGTCATCGGCTACACGCTAGCCGCAGCCGATATAGTTTGATTTTCAGAGAAATGGAGGTAGCCTCAAGACTCATGCTACCAATGATACTAATCTTTTTAACTTCCAAAATTAAACTTCCACATTTTGATTGTACATGTTATGAGCATACACATACATACTTGCACGGAAGTTCATTTTGTTTTGTTTATCAAAATACTCTGATCGGTGGAATATTTATGACAAGGTTCACAGAAGTGACATCTCTAGTAGAAATAGCTAATTAAGCTCATCAAATTCATCAGCCTAATCTTAACAGTATATAATAGCCTAATTAGGAACTTTCAGCTACACACCTAATTTTTCTTTTAGCAATCACATAATTCACCCAACATTGATAATATTTCATCTGATATGAACATTTCGAGCAAAATATTTTCCTTGAGACTAGAGTAAATATAATTTAAGAAAGTAAATCGACAATTTCAATTACTTATCCAATATTATTAAGATTGGCCCTGAAAATCTCACAATGCCAACTAACAGTTATTAGTGGATTAAGAACACCCCTCTTGTTGAAAAATGAGAAACAAGAAAGTAAATGTTGAGGTAGTAAGTCTCCTATCAGAAAATCCAAAATATATTGATCTATGGCCCAACTTGCTCTTGAATTTCAAGATATTACCCTTTTTAGAGAAAGGTAACACCGAGAATTTAAAAAACAAAAAAACAAAAAACAAAAAAAAAACAGATTACCAAAAAGAGAAGTAATCAGATATTCAAGATTGAAGAATAAGAAATCTGAATAGATTATAATTATTATATCTGTGAACCAAGTATGCAGGTTTTCGATGGCTATATACGAATTAGCGGTTTTACTTGGATATCTTAATTTTATCTTGTTCTTGATTGAGTGTGGAGACAACATATGTTCATTATACATTTCAAGACTCGTTTAGGAACAGCAAATCATTCAGAATAGATTATGTAATAGTTATTACATCCTTGATATTACAGTACAAATATCAATATAAAGTAGGTTCACATTGCTGCCTAGCTAGATACAAACTGTACTATGCTCTTACAAGTTTCTTAATACAAATATCCAACTGGAGGAGTAGATGGGGTGTACTCCGGAGTCGAAGGTGTGTACTCGGGAGTAGATGGAGTGTACTCCGGAGTCGAAGGGGTGTACTCAGGCGATGAAGGGGTGTACTCAGGAGTCGAAGGACTATATTCCGGAGACGGAGGGGTGTACATTGGCGACGGAGACCTCGGAGGAGATGACGTGACCGAAGGCGTCGAACACGAAGGCGAAGAGGAGCACAAAGAGGTGGTTGCATCGGCCTTCTTCCTCATCTCCATCATCCTCTTCTTCCTGACGAATGTCGGGACGCAGACCCTCCTCTTCATCTCCGTGCTGAGAACTGTGTTGGGTTTTTTTGGTTTTTCCTTTAAAAAGGTTTAGTCCCACATCGAAAAAAACAAATGGTTTGTATCTCTATATATTAGCTTTGCTATTATTGGAGATGCACATGTGGTGTGGAGGTGCACATGGGTTTGCCATGTGGGATTATTTTTCTAATGGGAAAAATGCTAAAATCAACAATTAAAGCATTCATGCGTTTTGCTCTTGGGAAATTTATTTCCATAGGAGCTAAGCCCCGTTGGGGCTTAGCGACTCGGACTCGGACTCGGACTCGGGCTCGGGCTCGGGCTCAAGGGCTCATGAGGCGTAATATAGCATTTTATTGGCGCACTTTGCACTTAGCGCGTCAGCAGTGTACGCAGCGTGCGTAGAGTGCGCAGTGTGCGTAGAGTGCGTAGTGTGCGTAGTATGCGTAGGGCGCGTAAGGTACGTAAAAGGGGCTGTGTGCGCAAAGTGTAAATTACGCTGGTGGCACAACTTCCAGCAGAACGTGTCCTTGCATGTTCTGAGCGGTTGCTCCATGTTCGGGATGGTTACTACCACGTCCCTAACATTGTGCTAACCGGGCAGTTGTTGCAGGGGCTTATATAAGGCCTCCTCCTCCTCTCTCACAGGTGACAGAACAGAAAGAGAAGCCACCAGAAAGTTTACGAAGTGTTCTTTAGCACAAGTAAACAGAGATTTCAGATGTGTTCTTTAACACAGTTCTGATCTGCAGCCTTCGAGAGAGAGGAAAGGCGCCGTACCAGCGTTGCTCTTGTACGGGAGTTTGTGTCCGTCCGAGGAGTCAGAAGAGCAGGAGTGTTCCAAGTTCTCCGACGAACTTGCTGGTTCCTGGAAGCTGTTCGCGTAGGGCGAATAAAGTTTTGAGCAACGGTGATCATTCACCCCAGCAGGAGTTCTTCCATCTATCGCCAGTCACCTTCTTCATTGCTGCCAGTAACTCTGATTGTATCTTCTTTTTAGAAGTACTACGATCTGATTGCTGTGATTACGAAATCTTTTTAGATTCTCGTAATATCATAACGATATCTTTTTAGATCTTCGTTATACTTGTACAACCTTCCTAGAAGTGTTGCGTTGGAACATTATTTTTACAATTGTTTCATATTCTCAGTTTTCCATCGAAAAAATTGTGCCCCGGCAATAACAATCTCAAAGCTTTATTGCTACGATGGAAAACATTAATGCTTCACTCCTAAACACTGACTTCTGTAAGTTAGAGAAGTTTGATGGAGAGCATTATCAAGTCTGGAAGAGGAAGGTTTATCTCACTCTTCAACTCAGAGACGTGGATCACGTGCTTCTTGAAGAGGAACCTACCGTTCCAAATACTGGGTCTGCTGCCGCAATCTCTGCGGCTACTAAACTTCAGGCCAAGTAGAGAAGGAAGAATAGCATTTGCAGGTTGCTTATCCTGAATGCTATGGAGGATTCCCTAGCAGAATCCTATTCTAAGAAGAATATCTCTAGAGACATATGGGAGTCTCTAGAAAAACTCTACGAAGAAGACAAGAACTGCAGTAAAATATTTGTGGTTGAAAAATATCACAAGTGGTTCTTTGAGGACGAAAAGTCTATGCTGCCGCAGGTGAAGGAGTTCCTGAAACTGCGACAGAAGCTGGAAGACGAGGCGATGCCCCTCCCCGACAAGTTTGTTGTTGGAGGGATTGTCTCAAAGCTCCCCGCTGGGTAGAGCAAGTTCTATGCAAACATGCATAAAAAGAAGTTGGAGATCACCCTTGAAGATCTCCTACAGGAAATCTATGTTGAGGACCAGATGCGGGCTCAACTGAAGGTGGACACACTGTCCAAGCAATTGGCTAACGCCAATCTGGTTCAGACCAAGAAACCAAAGGAAAAGCAGGCGGCTTTCCACAACAAGAAGAAGAACCCTGACAATCTAAAAGTCAAGGGAACTTCTATCAAGAAAAAGAAGCCAAAGTCTGAAATGCCTTGCTTCAAGTGTGGCAAGAAGGGCCACTTTAAGAATGAGTGCAAAGCTAAGACCAAGCAATCAGAGCAAGGAGAGCCTAGTAAGGTATCTATGATCACTGACGTAGTTGCTATGATTGTACGGGTTGATGCAGTAAGGACTGACTCTGACTGGTGGGTAGACACTGGAGCCTCCTGCCATGTCTGCTCCAGTAAGGAGTAGTTCACCACCTATACACCTACTTCTGAAGTGGTTATGATGGCGAACCAGGCACAAGCTGAAGTGCTCAGGATCGGGGCGGTGGTGTTGAAGCTGACTTCGGGGAAGTCTCTGATGCTTCAAGGTGTGAAGCACGTTCCTGCTATCGCCAAGAACCTGATCTCAGGAGACCTACTCTGCAAAGCAGGCCTCAGGATGGACATCAATGCTGGCCAGATGGTGATGTCTATCAAGGGAACATATTTTGGGAAAGCTTTTTATACCGAAGGAATGTTCAAAATTCAGCTTGTAAATCAGTCAAATGTAATTAATGTGATTAATGAAGTCACTTATTCTGCTTATACTCTTGAGTTGTGGCATAATAGGCTAGGACATGTTCATTGTAAACGAATAAACAGAATGTCTAGTCTAGGACTTATCTCCAAGTGTGGGGGTAAGGTAGAGAAATGTGAAGTTTGTGCTCAAATAAAGATCACAAGAAAACCCTTTCCTCGGGTTAATCGAAGTACAGATCTTCTGGAGTTGGTACACTCCGATATCTGTGACTTCAAATAGTTCTCTACAAAGGCCGGGATGAAGTATTTCATAACCTTCATCGATGACTTCTCAAAGTATGCGTTCGTCTACTTGCTGAAGGCTAAAGACGAAGCATTCGAGAATTTCAAGGAGTTCAGAGCCGAAGCTGAGCGGCAGACTGGACAACAACTCAAAAGGATAAGAAGTGATCGAGGTGGGGAGTACAGGTATCATGAATTCGCATCGTTCTGCAAAGAACATGGAATTGTCAATAAGACTACGGCTCCGTACTCTCCTCAATCAAACGGAGTAGCTGAGAGAAAGAACAGGACGTTGACAGAAATGATAAATTCAATGTTGTTGACTGCTGGCCTTCCTAAGTGCTACTGGGGAGAAGCTGCATTGACGGCCACTTTTATTCTAAATAGAGTGCCTCATGCAACTTCAGACGTTACTCCTCATGAACTCTGGTTCAAGGTCAGACCTAACTTGAATGTCATTCGAGTGTGGGGGTGTCTGGCGTATGTCAAGCTTCCAGATCTAAAGATTCAGAAGCTTGGGACAAGGACTACTAAGATGATCTTCTTGGGGTATGCCGAGAAGAGTGATGCTCGGAGATTTCTTGATATAGAGTCAAATCATATCATTGAATCTCGCGACGCAGAATATTTTGAAGACAAGTTTGCAAGGCACAAAAATATTATTCTTCCGGATGTTCCAGAGAATAATGAGGGTACGCAAGAAACTGAAGTCTTCAATGAAGATATGGTCCAAGAAGATGTTGTTGTTGAAACAACGGTTGAACCAGAACAGGCTGAGCCGTCAGCTAAGCGTATGAGGAGGCCGAAGGACTTCGGAAGTGACTTTGTCACCTATCATGTGGAAGCAGATCCTCTTACCTATGATGAGGCGATGAAGACCAGAGACACGATTTTCTGGAAGGAGGCGATTGACAATGAAATTGATTCCATCACCTCAAATAACACTTGGATGTTGGTTGATCTTCTTGAAGGAGCGAAACCCATCGGATGCAAATGGATCTTCAAGAAGAAGATGAAAGCAGACGGAACTATTGACAAGTTCAAGGCTAGGTTGGTAGCCAAGGGATTTTCTCAGAAGCAGGGGATTGACTATTTTGACATGTATGCTCCAGTAGCCCGGATGACCACCATCAGAATGTTGATTGCTCTCGCAGCAATACATAAGATGGTGATACATCAGATGGATGTGAATACGGCTTTCCTAAATGGCGAGCTGACCGAAGAGATTTACATGCAACAGCCAGAGGGATTTGTCATCAGGGGTCTTGAAGACAAAGTCTGCAAGTTGGTGAAATCCTTGTACGATCTTAAACAGGCTCCCAAGATGTGGCATGAGAAATTTGACAAAGTTATAAGGTCAAATGTCTACATGGTCAGCGATACGGACAAGTGTGTTTATACGAAGTTCGCTGATGGAAGAGGTGTGATCGTTTGTCTGTACGTGGACGACATGCTTATCCTAGGTACGAATATTAGCTGTGTCACTGAGACAAAGAAGTTCATCTCTAGCAAGTTCAGTATGAAGGACTTGAAGGAAGCTGATGTGATCTTAGGGATCAAGATCATCCGGACAGACACTGGACTAGCGCTGTCACGGTCTCATTATATTGAGAAAATGATCACTCATTATGGGTATCGGGATCTTCCAGGGATCGATACGCCGTACAGGTGTGATCTGAAGCTGAAGCCTAATTCAGGGGAAAGCGTCAGACAGCTGGAGTATGCAAGCGTAATGGGAAGTTTGATGTATGCTACTACTGCCACAAGGCCTGACATAGCTTTCGCCGTGGGAATGCTGAGTCGTTTCACGAGCAACCCAGGTGCTGAACACTGGAAAGCTGTGAAACGGGTTATGAGATATCGCAAAAAGACTCAGACATATGCACTGTACTACAGCGGAGATCCGCAGGTAGTGGAAGGCTTCAGTGATGCCAGTTGGTGCTCAGAGGTGGAGAGCGAGAGGTCCACAGGTGGATTCATTTTCACAATGGATGGAGCTGCTATATCGTGGAAGTCGAAGAAGCAGACTATGCTCTCACGGTCATCCATGGAATCTGAGTTCTTTGCACTTGATACCGCAGCCGAGGAAGCAGAATGGCTTCGGGAGCTCATGTATGATCTTCCATTGGTTGGGGCACAAATACCGGCGATATCGATATACTGCGACAACCAGGCGACTGCGGCGGTGGCATCAAATGACCTCTTCAACGGGAAGAAGAGGACTGTGCGGTTGAAGCACAGGGCAGTACACGATCTTACCAAGAGAGGTGTTATTGCAGTGATTGATGTTCGGAGTCAGGAGAACCTGGCGGATCCGTTCACCAAGGGCCTCAAGCGCCAGCTGGTCGATGACACAGCTAGTAAAATGGGCTTGAAGGCATTCTGATATTGGATTATTGTATTCCTACCATAAAGTTTTATGCTAATAGTTCAAAGATTTATCTACTAGGCATCTAGCTTTTGGTTCAAGGGAGGACCACTAATCGGAAGAATATTAGGAATGGTGGGTACATGTTCTATTGGACATGGAGAGGTTACGGACCTATAACCACTGTTGTCTACTATTGTTTTCTGCGGAAAACGGTTCCTGTGGGAAGGTTGGCTTAATTGCCTTAATGAGTTCTCAGGCAGAGTGAATGCCTGGAGTGCTTTACAGGAAGCACGGTAGAGCAGCACTACAAGGAGTGAAACTCCATGCTACAGTGGGGTGACTCCACAATGAGGTTCCTATATGTGGGGTGCTGCCCAGGAATAGGATAAAGCCTCGGCTTTGCAGGCCAAGTCACAGCGGCGTAGCACCGCAAATAGGCAGTTAGCCTAATGCTGTATGTTAAATATAAAGAGGGGTGTAGTTAGCACTACAAAGAGGAGGAGTTCCTCATGTTACAGTGGCACGACACCACCATGAGGTACCCGGTTAGGGATAAAGTCTCGGCCTTGTAAGCCATGTCGTTGTGGCGTAACACCGCAAGGGAGCCTAAGGCTTCATGCTGGGTAGTTTGGCACTACAAAGAGGCGGTTGCCTCATGCTACTGTAGTATGACACTATGATGAGGTTCCCGGTACGGGGTACGGCCTCAGCTTTAATCCATGTCATAGCGGCGTAGCACCGCAAGGGAAGCGCAAAGCGCTTCATGCCATGTCTCTTTATAATGAACTCACCTATAGTGTATGACAGAGATATCAGGCCGTCTCTTGAGGGTAAACTTGCAGACACCCAAAATTATACACTGAAACCAGGCTGGCACAGGGCCTTTAATGTGTAGCCAGAAGCACATGTAACTATATTATGTGAGTGGAAAGAATTTCAGCTATGATGCAGAATTCAAGGCTTAGTCCATTCTTGTATTATAGTTTGATTTTTGACCCATGCGGGAAGATTCAAGTCGTAAGCGACATCTCTCCTAATGCATGATGGACAGTTACTGTGGGGAACACTTACACCATATATAGAGATATGTGGGGAATTGTTGGATTTTTTGGTTTTTCCTTTAGAAAGGTTTAGTCCCACATCGGAAAAAACAAATAGTTTGTATCTCTATATATTAGCTTTGCTATTATTGGAGATGCACATGTGGTGTGGAGGTGCACATGGGTTTGCATGTGGGATTATTTTTCTAATGGAAAAAAGGCTAAAATCAACAATTAAAGCATTCATGCTTTTTGCTCTTGGAAAATTTATTTCCATAGGAGCTAAGCCCCGTTGGGGCTTAGCGACTCGGACTCGGACTCGGACTCGGGCTCGGACTCGGGCTCAAGGGCTCATGAGGCGTAATGTGACGTTTTGTTGGCGCACTTTGCACTTAGCACGTCAGCATCGTCGCTAGGCGCATAGTGCGCTTAAGTTGCGCTCGTTGCACGAGCCAGTTGCGCGGCCCGTTACGCGAGCCCAGTTACGCTGGCCCAGTTACGCAGCCCAGTACAGAGCCCAGTACGCCCAGTACGCGCAGTGTGCACAGCGAACGCAGCATGCGTAGAGTGCGCAGTGTGCGCAGCGTACGCAGTGTGCGTAGAGTGCGTAGTGTACGTAGGGTGCGTAAAAGGGGCTGTGTGCGTAAAGTGTAAATTACGCTGGTGGCACAACTTCCAGCAGAACGTGTCCTTGCATGTTCTGAGTGGTTGTTCCATGTTCGGGGTGGTTACTACCACGTCCCTAACATTGTGCTAACCGGGCAGTTGTTGCAGGGGCTTATATAAGGCCTCCTCCTCCTCTCTCACAGGTGACAGAACAGAAAGAGAAGCCACCAGAAAGTTTACGAAGTGTTCTTTAGCACAAGTAAACAGAGATTTCAGACGTGTTCTTTAACACAGTTCTGATCTACAGCCTTCGAGAGAGGGAGGAAAGGCGCCGCACCGGCGTTGCTCTTGCACGGGAGTTCGTGTTCATCCGAGGAGTCAGAAGAGCAGGAGTGTTCCAAGTTCTCCGACGAACTTGCTGGTTCCTGGAAGCTGTTCGCGTAGGGCGAATAAAGCTTTGAGCAACGGTGATCATTCACCCCAGCAGGAGTTCTTCCATCTATCGCCAGTCACCTTCTTCGTTGCTGCCAGTAACTCTGATTGTATCTTCTTTTTAGAAGTACTACGATCTGATTGCTGTGATTACGAAATCTCTTTAGATTCTCGTAATATCATAACGATATCTTTTTAGATCTTCGTTATACTTGCGCAACCTTCCTAGAAGTGTTGCGTTGGAACATTGTTTTTACAATTGTTTCATATTCTCAGTTTTCCATCGAAAAAATTGTGTCCCGGCAATAACAAACTGTAGATGGAGCGTTGACGACGAACGGCGACGTGACCGAAGGCATCGAAGACGAAGATGGGGAGGAAGCCGAAGAGCTTGATGGATGAAGACGAGACTTCTTCCAGGTCCCCATCATCCTCTTCCTCCAGACGTAGGTGGGGATGCAGACCCTTCTCTTGATTCCAGTGTTGTTCTGGTAGGGATTCCTCTCTTTCGACACCATGTTTGTTGTGAAGGAAAATAATTGGTTTGGTTTTGCAAAGGAGGAGCGAGTAGAGAGAATATAAAGAGGAGGGGTGGAGACAAATAAGGAAACAAAACCCAATCCTTTTGAATCCAGATTTGGAAACCACAAACTAAATCCGAACGTTTGTTTAGTCTGTACGCGCCACCGAGGAATCAATCAGACAACTGCCACCATCAAATCTTTTTCACATCTTTATTTAGTTAATATTTTACTGTAGTCTCTTAAATTTGAAATGTGTGCCGGACCGGCCGAAATAGACCAGATTTGACCTGATCCGGTCGAAGACTCTGGGCCGCTTTGACCCAAACATTGAATCCTAGTCCGGATCCCTGACCCCGATAAGACGAGTTCGGACTGGATCTCAAGTAGGCCTACACCGCCCGCAGGCTTATTCAAAAAAATAATAATAATAATAAATATATATATATATATATATATATATATATATATATATATATATATATATATATATATATATATATATATATATATATACTAGTGTTCGGAGGCACGCGTTACGTGCACAACTTATTTTTATCTTATTATAATTGTATGATTGTATTTGTCAAACGCGTTGCTTGTGCAGCACATTTGTACGATTGTACGTGTCAAACGCGTTGCGTGTACAATGTACTTTTTTTAATTTTATTACAATTGTATGGTTGTACGTGCCAAATCTTAGAAGATATGAAACATCAAAAATACTCCGTTATCATTAATATAATATTTTTAATTTAAATCTTTGCATATTCAAAATATTATCTTTTCAAATTTAAAATCAAATTCGTAAGCTAGATAGATAGATTTGATCCGAACTCATAATATCAATTTTTGTTTCTTTTAACAAACTTTTAACTGAATTATTAAGTAAATAAGACATGTTTTTGATTTGTCGGATCATTATATGGGATTTGATTTAATTTTAACCAAACAACGGATTTGATTTAGTTTGGTTTTGGCAAAACCAAACTATTTTTTATGTGTTGGAAATAGAAAAAAAAAAAAAAAAAACTCTGTTCGCCAATAAACTAATATATTTGTAGAAAATAATCCTTCTTTTTTTGTCTTCTTACTATATAATACTATAATACTACGTGTAGAACTTTGGATATATATTTGGATAATACCATATAGTTAGTTTAAATAATGAATATTGTTGTAACTCATGGCTTTTCATCTTTTATCTCTTTGTAACCTACACATGACCTTTGGTCCTTCATTTCTTCATAACCCCCAACCTCTCTCCCTATATAAAGAGAGGTTGGGATAGCTTGTATGTGGCACTTGAGTGATTTATATTATACGAGCATACTTCGTCACATCTCCGGCGTGTTTGAGTTTTTGTCTTACAACACGTTATCAGCACTTTGCTCGTGCAACGCCGGAGACCCGACGTACCGTTCGTTTTTTTTTTACCTCCTTCCACCATACGGTAAGAAAGGTAATTTTTAAACTGACATTTTCATCCTAAATAACTAAATAAGGTACTTATTTTTGTCATATACTCGTATATAAGAGTATCTGTTATGCATTATCTAGTACTTGTGTCAAATGAAGAAATTTTTTTTAAAAGAAATTTTTTGGACTAATTTTTTGGAAGAATATGTTTTGTTAAAACAAGTAACTACAGTAGTATTGAAGAATATACTTTCTTTGTTACAGCAGACTATTTGATAAAAGAAAAAAAAAAGAGGAAAACAAAAGTTTTTTTTTCTTTTGTCCAATTCTACATTACTTGCTAAACTTTGATGTTTGTCTTTACTGTTTGTAATACTAATCTTGTTTTCAAAGAAAAAAAAACATATACATATTTTGTCTCAAGTGGGTTTTTGAACCCAGGACCTATCGGACCAGAACCTTAAACTAGCCCTTGACCAACTTTTCCATTTTAGCTATTGTCACATTATTGCTCCTTCCTTCTTGTTGTCTGAAATTTTGAGAGCTAACATTTAAATGCTAACATTTTTTTTGGTAATGATGGATTTGAGCGCCTCAGTAGCAATTTTTTTATGTTGCTCAACGAATCATTGTAACAGATGAATAATAAAATTGTATTTTTTTTGTCGTTATTTTTTGGGCGTCGCTTCATTAGACGTCGGAAAAATAGTTGACATTTTATTGGTGCCGCTTGCTTAGGCACCAATTCTTTTGTGTGCTGTTGCTTGCTTATGTTGTACATTTTTTTTTGCGTAATTACGGAAAAAAAACAAACTTGAAAAATTTTAAAAATGGTTTTGGCTACATAAACAAATATTGGCACCGCTAAATTTGGGCCTTCCAAAATAACATTTTTGGCTATTTTTTTTTCAAAAGCAACGCTCATTTTGAGCACGCACTAAATTGTCACCTATTTTACACAGTTCGCAAATAGTGGAATTTCTTGAAAAATCTTATTTATTCTTACATTTGAAATTTTTTTTACAAAGTCTCTCCGAATAGGCTCACCTATTTGGGTATGATGTCAGAAAGAACTTGGGGCTTGGTTTTTAAGCGGTCCCTGGTGACCCTCCTCCCTCATTTTCCCGCCTGGTCATATTCACGTAGAGCTACTGAAAGGGGTTGACCGAATATTATTTTTGCTCAAATTGTATTTATAATTATGTATTTTTGCAAGAAACTAATTGACCTATCTATATCGGCCCGTCGATCGATATAAGAGAATTTTTAAAAAAAACAAAAATTGTTTTTATTTACGTTTGTTTGTTGTTGCTTATACAAACCAAATCCATATAAACCTGTCATTTTATATGTTGACTAATCAAGATTTTTTTCTCCTGTTGTAGAAAAATGTCGATCAAGATTGATTTTCCTATCCTTGAAGCCTCTGGCAAGAACTACTTGGACTGGACACAAGACATCCAGAACCATCTAGATGCGCAGGGCCTCTTGGACGTCATCTATAATGAGGAAGAGCGCGAAGTGGAAGTCACTCGCTCAATGGACACCAAAGCGATGATTCTATTCCGCAGGCATTTATCTGACGCCATGAAGGCGGAGTTCATTGAAATCTTCTCGCCGAAGACGCTATGGGACTCTCTGAAAGAGCGCTTCGACCACGAGAAGACCATATGGCTGCCTGAAGCACGCCATGACTGGTTGAACCTGCGCTTCCAAGACTTCAAGAGCGTAACTGATTATAACAATGAAGTTTGCAGGATTCGATCACTTCTCCAATACTGCGATGAGATATTAACCAACAATGATCTATTGGAGAAAACATACACCACATATCCTTCTACTAACAACTTGCTCCAGAAGCAATACCTTCCGTCTAAGTTCACCAAGTTTCCCGAGCTCATCATCCAGCTTTTACTAAACGAGAAAAACAATCTCATTTTAATGAAAAACAACAATTTTCGTCCTGCTGGAACAAAGGCAATTCCAATGCCTGATGCAAACGCTCTCCGTGGACCAAATCCACGGTGGAAACGAGACAAGGGCAAGTCGTCCCAGCCAAGGAACAGAGGCGAGTTTAAGTCTCGTCACCCAAAGCGAGGTTCTAACAAGAACCAAGGACCTTTGACTCCTAGACAGTCTCATGGTAAGAACCAACGAGCCAGTCGTCCCAAAGAGAAAGTGAAAGGCCAAGCGCCTACTCTCTGCTACAAATATGGTACTTATGGTCATATATAACGGACTTGCAGGGCAACCCCCCAAGAAGTTGATAACTATCACAAGGGGCGCCGGGCCGAAGCAAATCTTGTCAACGAGTGCGAAAATCTAAATCTTGAGACCCCCGATTTTGTAGCAGAAATGGAAGAATGAATCTCTATTTTCTCTCTATATTTGATTTAAGTCATGAAACTTTTGATGGTTTGTATTTTCTGTTTTCTCGATAAATTAAAGTTCTATTTCGAGCACTTTCCTCAAACGAGTGACAAACTTTAATTTTCTTTACTTATAGGCATGGACCACGGGGCAGTAGATTGTCTGGTTGATAGTGGAACGACTCACACTATCTTGAGAGATAAATTATACTTTATCTCCTATACGCCTAAAGTAACCTCAGTGATAACCATTTCGGGACCCTCAACCCTTGTTCAAGGTTTTGGCAAAGCCCATTTTTTGTTGTCTAATGGTACTCCCGTTGAAGTATCAGAGGCCTTATATTCTCCAAGGTCCAGTCGTACCTTACTGAGTTTTAAGGATATTCGAGAAAACGGATTTCATGTTGAAACTGCTCGAGAACATGACTTCGAGTATCTTTTTATTACCTCCACTCAGTACGGCCAAAAGCGTATCATGGAGAAGTTAAAAAGTCTTTCAAGTGGTTTGTATCTCACTACGATACAACACATCGAGAGTAATCTCATCATTCGTCGAACGCCAATTGATGAGAGCATTTTTATGCTATGGCATGACCGGCTGGGTCATCCGGGTTAAAATACGATGCTTCACACTATGAATGCATCGCATGGGCATCCTCTTGGAGGAAAGAATTTCGTTATAAATCCGAAAAGCCTTTGCCAAGCTTGCTCGATTGGGAAGACGAATCTCAAGTCGCTCCATGTGAAACCTACGAGATTGGTTTCTCAATTCCTTGAAAGAATTCGAGGAGATATTTGTGGACCAATCCAACCAACATGCGGACCATTTAAATACTTTATGGTTTTGGTTAATGCATCGACTAGATGGTCACACGTAGTGTTGTTGTCCACCCAAAATGCAGCGTTTCCTAAACTCCTCGCCCAGACCATTAAGTTAAGGGCTCACCATCCAGATTATCCGATAAAGTCTATTAGACTTGATAATGCCGCGGAGTTTACATCAAAGACTTTCGATGATTATTGCATGACTTTGGGAATAAATCTTGAACACCCTGTTGCGAATGTTCATACCCAAAATGGCCTAGCAGAAGATTTTATAAAGCGACTGCAAGTGATAGCGCGGACCTTGGTTATGCGCACCAAACTCCCACTATCTGCATGGGGCTATACAATTTTGTACGCTGCAAATTTGGTCCGTCTGAGGTCCATGGCCACCCAACCACATTTTACGTACCAGCTGGTTACTGGATGTGAGCCTGACGTCTCACATTTACGTGTGTTTGGGTGCCTAGTCAATGTTCCAATTGAGCCGATAAGGCGTTCAAAATTTGGACCTCAGAAGCGACGGGGAATATATGTCGGTTATAACTCCCCGTCCATCATTCGCTATTTAGAGCCCTTGACAGGCAATCTCTTTACCGCGAGACACGCGGATTATGACTTTGATGAAGCAATCTTTCCGTCGTTAGGGGAAGAAATGCACGCTAACGTTGATGAGGAACGACGTGAATTAGCATGGCATGTGCTCGCTTTTGCTCATCATGATCCCCCTCTGCACATAGTGATAAGAAAGTGCAGAGGATTCTAGGTCTGCAAGATATTGCAAATCAATTGCCAGACGCATTTAGCGACCTAGCAAAAGTCACGAGATCAATTATACCTGCTGCAAATGTGCCTGCAAGGATAGACGTCCCTGAGAGATGCCATGTTCCTGTGAAACATGTTGCTCCGGTCGAATCCGCTGAGCAAAGGACACTGCCATCGGCCATCCTGTCCGTCGCTATTTCCAAGAAGAAGGGAAGACCGGTTGGTTCCAAAGATGTTCTGCCCCGAAAGCGAAGAAATCTTGTTGAAAGCGTTTTGCCACATGAGATCATTAAGGACTACGGCGATGTATTAGAAGAGCGTGTTCTAGATGAAACGCTTATTCCTAATCATGCCGATAACCTCGAAATATCCGTCGAGTATGCTGCTTAGACGATATTTTGAAGCGAAATGAAACTGTCATCGATGATGTGCTCATATACTCAGTGGCCACTGACATTATGAACAATAATGACATGGAACCTCGCAGCGTTGCCGAGTGTCAACGACGAACGGACTGGCCATAATGAAAACAAGCAATCCAGGCTGAATTAGATTCTTTTGCAAAAAGAAGCGTGTTTGGACCTATAGCTCCAACACCACCCAATATTAAACCAGTTGGTCACAAATGGGTTTTTCTAAGGAAGCGTAATGAGAGAAATGAGATTGTACGATACAAGGCTCGTCTTGTGGTACAAGGCTTCTCACAACGCCCTGGAATTGATTACGAGAAGACGTATTCTCCCGTAATGGACGTCATAACGTTCGGCTACTTAATCAGTTTAGTAGTTTCCGAAAAACTGAATATGCAGCTCATGGATGTGGTCACAACCTATCTCTACGGGAATCTGGACATAGAGATATACATGAGAGTCCCTGAAGGACTAAAGATGCCTGAATCAAGTAGTTTCCGACCACGGAACGCGTTCTCGATTAGATTGAGGCGTTCGCTATATGGATTGAAACAATCCAAGCGAATGTGTTATAACCGCCTAAGCGAATACTTGATCGGTTTGGGATACATTAATAACGAACTTTACCCATGTGTGTTCATAAAGAAATCTACTTCAGGATACGCAATAATCGCGGTCTATGTAGATGACATGAATCTCATAGAAATCGAAAAAGACTTGTCAGAAACTGCTGATATCCTGAAGAGGGAATTCGAGATGAAGGATCTTGGAAAGACACGATTTTGCCTCGACCTGCAGATCGAGCACCGTAAAGATGGAATTCTTATCCATCAAGCGAACTACACCCAAAAGGTGTTGAGACGCTTTAGTCATTTTGACGGTAAGCCGTCCGCTACTTCCATGATCGTTCGCTCTCTAGACATTACTAAGGACCCATGCCGTCCAAAGAAGGACGACGAAGAGATATTGAGTCCTGAGTGCTCTTATCTGGGTACAATAGGCGCTTTATTGTACTTGGCCCAATGTACCAGACCGAACATCTCATTTGCTGTGAATTGTCTAGCTCGACACAGCACCGCGCCAACACGTCTCCATTGGAATGGCATAAAGACATTTTTTGCTACCTTAAGGGTACTACGGACTTGGGCTTATTCTATTCCAATGCGGTTTTGAGTGAGTCCAACGCTCTTGGCACTCGAAGCAACGCCACCCTTGTTAGCTACGCCGATGCGAGATACTTATCTGATCCGCACAAGGGGCGTTCCCAATCTGGTTATGTCTTTACCATTGGGAATACGGCAATTTTTTGGAGGTCTCGCAAACAGACCTTAATGGCTACTTCAACGAACCACTCTGAGCTACTTGCTCTCTATGAGGCGACTAGAGAGTGTGTATGGCTTCGAGCTGTTATTGGCCATATTCGAAGTACATGTGATCTTCCATATGACCTAGATGAACCTGTTGTCGTCTATGAGGGCAATACTGCTGTTATTGATCAAGCGAAACATGGTTACATCAAAGGGGATGCTACCAAGCACATATCGCCCAAGTTGTTCTTTACACATGAACAAAAAGCACTTCAAAAGATTGAAGTGCAACACATTGGATCGAAGAATAACCGTGCAGATTTGTTCACCAAGTCACTGCCGAAACACTCGTTCCAGAAAAATGTCAGAGCAATTGGACTTAGGAAACTTTCAGAGCTAGCCTAAGTGAAACATGTTTCCTGCACCCTGTTGTGTGCATGTGAGGGGGAGCGCCCCAACGAGCGCCTCCAAACGCCCTGTTGTGCGTATATCCCTCGCCCTGTCGAGTGCGAGTGAAAAGGGGAGCATCCTGATGTATGCTTGTGTACTCTTTTTTTCCTTAGACCAAGTTTTTTTTCCATTGGGTTTTCCTTGGCAAGGTTTTTTTAACGAGACACAGTTCAAATCCCTTATTCATAAAGGATTATTATGATCAGGGGGAGTATCCAGTTGTATACTTCTAAACTATCGTGTACTCTTTTGTCCTTCGATCAGCGATTTTTTTTCCACTGGGTTTTCCCTGACAAGGTTTTGACGAGGGTACCTTTACAATGGTTAGTTTACCCCCATCACACTGACCTGTGTGTACTCTTTTATCCTTTGACCAAAGTTTTTCCCACTGGGTTTTCTTTGGCAAGGTTTTGACGAGGCACAAGTAGGTGGTCAAATTTGAAGGTACAAACTACAGACAGACGAAGAAACTCAGAGGTGTTTACAAGAAGAATTTCTGGAGAGCCAAGGGGGAGTGTTGTAACTCATGGCTTTTCACCTTTCATCTCCTTGTAACCTACACATGACCTTTGGCCCTTCATTTCTTTATAACCCCCAACCTCTCTCCCTATATAAAGAGAGGTTGAGATAGCTTGTATGTGGCACTTGAGTGATTTATATTATACGAGTATACTTCGTCACATCTCTGGCGTGTTTGAGTTTTTGCCTTACAACAAATATATTTTAATAAAATTTGTTCTTTGTAGAACTTTGAATATATATATTTAGATAATAATTAGTTTAAATATTGAATATATTTTAATTAAAATGTGTTCTCTATAGAATTTTGTATATATATTTTGATAATAGCATGTAGTTAATTTAAATATTAAATATATTTTAGTTTTAATTATATATATATATATATATATATATATATATATATATATATATATATATTATATATATATATATATATATATATATATATATATATATATATATATATATATATAAAATATATATATTTGTCATAAGGATTAAAAAAGTACGTGGATATACAATTATACATAAGGCAGATATTGTGGTAGTTAATTATAAGAATTATTTTTATTAATTAGTGTGTGACTGTGATATACCAAGTACCAACAATTTAGACGACTCACTTTTGTTTGCATTATAATACTAGAGATATATACCTAATAATTGTATTATATTCTTACTTTAAATAGAAGAGTATATTAGATTAAAGCAAATTAAATTTAAAGTAAGTTAATTTTAAATTATAGATTACACTGAATTTAAATAAAACAATATTATTTGATTTTGATTAGATTTTAGTTATATGTTGCATTAGGATAACGAATTTAATTTTAAATTTGATTCAGATTATATTATATTAAATATCAGAATGTTTGTATTTGAATAAAATTAAGAATATGAATTTGCATGATCTGGTATGTTAGCTATGGATGCTGGATTTAATGTAGGTGAGACAGTTAGTTTTGAAGGTGATGTGCTCACAACTTTTCTGGCTCCCTAAATTGCTCATCAGATCGGTTAATGAATCTACTGACATCTCTTTTTGTGTACTAGTCTAAAATATTGCACGCTGATCTTCCTTTTCTTTTTCTTACTTTTTTTTCTTTGAGAATACTTGCATAACGTAAAGTAAAGAGGAAGGAATGAATTACTTATTAAAAAAGAACAATTAAAATAATATCAAAAATATTTTTGAAAAAGGACTAATCTGATTTTCAGGTCGGATTGAATCCATCTAGCCACTAGAGCTAGAACTCTTCAACATGTACTAGTCACATGCATCTGCGTTACACGTACAATCTGTAATATTGTTAAAAAATTAGATAAAAATTTAAATTATGTTAAAATATTTTAAAATATAATTTGAATATATTTTAGTTTAGATTTGTTATAAATATCTAAATATAATTAGAATATTGAATATATTTTAGAATTTGTTATATGTTCTTGCAGTTAGAAGCATTTTAGATTTTTTTTCCATTAACTACGTGAGGCGTGTCACATTTTTGTAATTTTTTTTATTATTGTTTAATGGATGATAGATACGGCTTAGACGACTCATTTTTAAGCGTTTTCAAGCCGCATTATAATAGTAAAGATATGTATGTGCGTCGTTTGGATCAAAACAAGTCCACCAACCTGAGGGAAACAAATTTGGTCCAATCCCATTAGGAGAGAGGGTCGGACCGGACCGGACATGGTTGATGGTTCTATGGATGGATAACCCGATCTGACCAGTTGGAAAGTATGAGCAGGTGTGACCTCGGACTTCGTTATTGGGCCGTCCGACCTACATTGCACCTTCAGCTCCAGCGTAACAATGGATTCGTGTTTGTCATTGTGTCATATGTTATTTTTGGTTTAATCGCACAGGAGGCCGAGAAGATCCAATTTTCACAAAAATAATTTTGTAGTCCACTTATCTTCATTCGTCTTGATTTGATTGTTAATACAAGGGATTGGTAAGTCCACATAAAATTATTTATAACTTGAAAGTGGCAGAGAAGCGGCAGTTCACCGAAAAAAGAATATACTACTAATTATGGTTTGCACCCACATACTTTGGTAAGTTTAGGGTCTAGTTTTTATAAACTATGATTTAATAAATGTAGGCAAATTTTGGACAAAAGACAAACTGCTATCTGTGTTTTCTATTTTTTTTTTGCAGATTAGTGACGTTCAATGACAATTTTACATCGTTAAACGTGTATCCGAACGTCGCTAAACTATATCGGTGTCGTCGCTAAATGTCGCTACCTTGTTAATATGGCAAAATTTGTCATGTCAGCTTTTAGAATCCAGATGTCGCGAACGTCGCTAGCAAGCTGACAGGACAGAGCTTGCCACATCATCATTATCGTAGCAAAACGTTACTCTATTTGTCGCTAAATCTGCAAAGTTTAGCAATGAAGTTTGATGTCGCTGATTAGCAATGGCACGTCAGTATGTGTCGCTAAATCAGTGATGTTACTTCATCGCTGTGGGACGTCCACACAGGAGTAGATGACAGCAAGAGAGGCACGACGAAGAAGCACTCAGGCTGTTCGGCTTCGAGTTGGACATTGATGTCCATCGAGATTCGGCAGAAGTGTACGAGAAGCCATCAGATTCTTAGAGGTTCGACAAGGGAAAACGATGCCCGGAGGACAGGAAGTACGGGTGTCAGTTCTGCTTCAAAGAGTTTGCCGACTCGCAGGCCCTGGGCGGCCGCCACCAGAACGCGCACAAGAAGCTAGAGGGTGAAGAAGAAGAGGCTGGAGGCGCAGGCGAGGAAGGGGTTGAGTGTTATGCCCTTCGATCCGAGCCTCTACGCTGCTGGATACTTTGCTTCTAAGCCCGGCGCTCTGCAACAGAGCGGCCGGAGGTTCGGCACAACGCAGATGAGCGGCGGCGGCCGACCTGTCATTGCGAAATCCCTGCCCTTGTGGACAGTTGGCAAGCATTCTCGCAATGCTTTGGACCTTCATCTGGGGTCTCCTATGCAATCCAACTCTTACTGATCTTCCGAAAATATAGTATAATTGTAATGGTTTTTATAAGAGAGAGAGAGAGAGTTCGATAACTCTGTGTTTAGTAATGTTGTAGCTGTTGCTACTATTTACAAAAACAAATTTCCTCATCATTTATTTTCAACCGTTATAATTTATTTATTCTATAACTTTTGAATGTTTGAATCATGTCCAGATTTAATGTATCACATTTTTATCATGTCCAGATTGGTTGAGCAGACTTCACGCTAGCGTAGACTGTCCAGAGGCAGAGTTCTTTTCAGAGTGCCAGGAGAGCCAGAGTTCGAGTTCGCCAGACGGAAGGCAGAGCAGAGCAGCGGAGTCTTCTGCGGAGTTTTAGTGGAGGAGAAGACGGTGCCACATCTATTGATAGCAGAGTTCATGGATGTCTTTTCGGAGGACTTGCCAGGACTACCACCGGACAGAGACGTGAAGTTCTCTATAAACTTAGTGCCCGGCATAGAGCCGATATCTCAGCATGTCTATAAGGTGAACAACAGCGAGTTGGTAGAGTTAAAGAAACAGGTGGATGAGTTACAGGACAAAGACTTCATCTGATCGAGTTCTTCACCATGGGGTGCACCGGTACTTTTTGTGCCGAAGAATGATGGATCGGTACGGATGTGTATCGACTATTGGGCACTCAAAAACCTTACGATCAAGAACAAATACCCGCTGCCGAGGATCGATGATCTCTTCGATTAGTTGAGTAGAGCGAGGGTATTTTCTAAAATTGATCCGAGGTCAGGCTACCATTAGGTGAAGGTGAAGAGGGAGGATATCCCGAAGACAGCATTCAGGACACGGTATGGCCAGTTTGAGTTCATGGTAATGCTATTTGGTTTGACTAACGCCCCGACGGTGTTCATGAACCTGATGAACAAGGTGTTCCACCAGTACTTGGACAAATTTGTGGTGGTGTTCATCGACGATATCTTGGTGTACTCGAAGATCGCAGAGGAGCATGAGGAGTACTTAAGAGTGGTTCTGGAGACTCTCAATAAGGAGAAGCTTTATGGGAAGCCCTCGAAGTGTGAGTTCTTCCTGGATCAGGTTGATTTTCTTGGTCATGTTGTGACTGGGGATGGGATCTCAGTTGACCCGAAGAAGATCACGGCAGTTGAAGCATGGACAACACCGAGTTCAGTTGCAGAGATCAGGAGCTTCTTGGGATTGACATGTTACTACAGGAGGTTCGTTCAGGATTTCTTTCGGTTGCAGAGCCATTGATTAGGCTGACCTGGAAGTACACAGAGTTTATCTAGTCAGAGGAGTGTCAGGTCACTTTTGATGAGTTGAAGAAGCGGTTGACGACAGCTCCGATTCTGACATTTCCATCAGTATCAGGCGGGTTCACTATCTACAGTGACGCCTCATGGAAGGGTTTGGGTTATGTCTTGCAGCAGCATGGGAAGGTAATTGCCTATGCTTCTAGGCAGTTACGTCCGTATGAGAAGAACTACCCTACCCACGACTTGGAGTTAGCAGCAGTTATCTTTGCTCTGAAGTTGTGGAAACACTATTTATACGAAGAGCGAGTGGAGATTTTTACAGACAATAAGAGCTTGAAGTATGTGTTTACACAGAAAGAGCTCAACATGAGGCAGCGGAGATGGTTGGAGTTGATGAAGGACTTCAACATTTCATTGCAGTATCATCCAGGGAAGGCCATCCACTTCTTAATGGTGCTTGGAGGCATGCCTCCAAGGGGACTCGAACCCGCGCCACTGCGCCGGGGTGCTCCACCGTTCCCAACGGGCTATATATATATATATATATATATATATATATATATATATATATATATATATATTATATATATATATATATATATATATATATATATATAACTTATATATACCAATAAAAAAAAAAACTTATATATTACCAATAAATTATGAGTTGTGTTTAGTTTTAAGAGTTTAATTTCAGAATTGATATGTATATATAATTTGTAATAGTTCCTAGGTTATATGGATATATGTTTGTATATATATATATATATAGAGTTTCCTCTGTATCTATATATATAGTTAGTTTATATATATATATATATATATATATATATATATATATAAAATATATATATATATATATATATATATATATATATATAGTATATATATATATATATATATATATTTAAAAATATATATATATATATATTTTTATATTTTTAAATATATATATTATATATATATATATATATATATATATATATATATATATATATATATATATATATATATATATATATATATATATATAT
This sequence comes from Iris pallida, assembly GCA_029216955.1. Taxonomy (NCBI): domain Eukaryota; kingdom Viridiplantae; phylum Streptophyta; class Magnoliopsida; order Asparagales; family Iridaceae; genus Iris; species Iris pallida. The sequence continues at coordinate 29,551,951 of JANAVB010016800.1, forward strand.
ATATATATATATATATATATAATTATATATATATATATATATATATATACAAACATATATACATATATATTTGTATATATATACAAATATATATGTATATATTGTTGTGTATTATATATATATATATATATATATATATATATATATATATATATATATATATATATATATATATATATATATATATATATATATAGAGAGAGAGAGAGAGAGAGAGAGAGAGTTTCCTCTGTATCTATATATATAGTTAGTTTATATGTATACCTTATATATATATACTTTTTTTTTTTTTTTTTTTTTTTTTTTTTTTTGTATACCTTATATATATATATATATATATATATATATATAATATATATATATATATATATATATATATATATATATATATATATATTGATATATTGGTCTTTGGTGATTTTAATTTTCCCAGGTCTTGATCTTGATGTCCCCAACAGAAGCCCTTGCCACAGCACCCCTCACTCACAACACACACACACATTCATATACTTACACTCCATTTTCCTCTTTCTATATATGCCTATATATCTGTACTTTTAATTCAAATATACCTTAGTATATACATTTGAACATATATAATGTATAATGTTATGTGTGTATGCTAGCTATATATGTGTTTATGACTTGTGTTTCTTAGGCTTAGTAAATGTATTAGTATAATTAGGCTTCCCTTTATATATATATATATATATATATATATATATATATATATATATATATATATATATATATATATATATATATATATATATATATATATATATATATATATTTTATATACGACTCCATCATATCTTTTGGCTATAGTCTTGCATCGAGATATCACTGCTGTGCCTCCCCACAAGCAGAGTCGGTGGAGCACGTCCTCCTTTCAGGCGACCTGGCATCGCAATTGTGGACGAGCCTCAACATTAGGTGCAGGCAAAATCACCCTCCCGGGGCTTCAACGATCTCCTAGCCAGCTGGGGTCACTCCCACGGGCTTCAGATCGTGACAGCCGCCGGCATTTGGGTACTGTGGAAGAATCGAAACAAGTTTTGGTACGAGGGACGTCAATTTCTCCCGCACCAACTTATTAGCGAACTCTCTCGTCAGATCCACAGAATTCGGAGGCGCTGCTCTAACTCCGAAGACATCTTTTGGGTAGCCTTGGCCTAGCTGTTGCCAGCATGGTTTTTTTGTTGTCGCGCTCTGTCCTCTTGTCTTTTTTCTTTCCGTTTTGGCGCATGGCGCGTTTACTTGTATAGGCATCGATATTTTACGCCTGATACATCATAAAGTTCCCCTCCTTCTTTAAAAAAAATTATATATATATATATATATATATATATATATATATATATATATATATATATATATATATATATATATATATATATATATATATGATAGTGATATAAGATAATAGCCTATGGCTAGTAAGTTAGTTTGGAATTGACCTATAGGCCTAGTTAGGCAAGGTTGACTAGTAAGTTGACCAAAGTCAACTGTGGGTCAAACTTGACCTAGAATTGACCCAAATGGACTTAAAATGACTAGTAATTAGCTTAAGTTTGACTTAAACTTAGAATATTTGACTAGTTGACTTAGGTCTGACCTAGTTTGATTAGAATGGTTGACCAGAGTTGACCAAGAGTTGACTTTGACCTAGAATGACCTAGAATTATTTAGAATGTATTGTAAATTTCTCTTATTTCAGATTAGACACTTTGTCACCTGTGGTTGCTCTAAATAGAACTCATTTACTCCAGTCCAGACATTTTTTCGTCAGACATTCAGGATATCAGACGAGTACATTATCTGATTGTTTCATACTTGCTAGGACTTATATTCTTGCTCTAGATTACTTTACTTGATGGTGTCACGATGTTATCATGAATTAGTACTATATGGATATTTTTATGAGATGTTATCCCCAAGCTGGTGCATCGGGTATTTAATGTTCATGTACTCTATCATGTACATCATGTGGTCCTTGGACTCGTATCTATTCATGTATACACATGTTCTCATGTGCCTTCGTGTACACTCATGTGCACTCATGTTCACATGAGCTTCTTGTATAAAGTAGCATTGTAAAATCCCGATTTCCGAATTATTGGATTTTTGTCAGTGGTTGAGTTTTTGTTGCAGCAGTGTTCCGTAGTTAGATAATTAATGTAGTTATTATTATTATTATTATAATCGGATCAGGAAAATATTATTTTAAAATTAATTATTAGATTTTTGTGTGTGGCCTGTCCCGATCCCGTGCCCGGGGTCCAACCCCGAGTCCGGACACCAGACCCCGTTTTCCGAATCCACCCTTGAATTTTCCATTAAAACCTGAAATTATATATATATATATATATATATATATATATATATATATATATATATATATATATATATATATATATATATATATATATATATATATATATAGTGGTTTGATAAAAAAAAAATATATATATATAGTGGTTTGATAAGTTTTACTAAAAAATAAATGAAACCAAAACCTTTTTTCCCTCCACGACCTGGCCTTCCCCACGACCAGACCGTTTCCCCCAATTTCTTCTTCTTCTCAGCACACTCTCCCTCCACTTCTTCTTCTCTTTCTTTATTAACTCATCCTCTCTCCCTCACTCTCAATCTCATCCTCTCCCCCTCTCTCTCAATTCCCATTTCCTCATTCTCCAGAACCCGCCTCCCGTGCCTTAGCCGTGCGCCCACCTCCGATCCGGCCGCCGCTCGACCCCGCGCCGGCGTCTGACCCGAGGCCAGCACCTCCCCGGCGCCTCCGCCCGCGCGCCATTCCCCGAGGGCAGCGCTCCCCGGTGCCTCCGCCCGCGCGCCCGCCTCCCGAGGCCGTACCCTGCCTCGTCCGCCTCGCGCGGTTTTCGTACGCCGGCTCCCAGCGCCCCAAGTGACCCCCGAGCCCCGTGTCGTTCGGCAAGTGACTCCTCGACGTGCCCCGAGTTTCAAGCCGCCCCTGTTCCAGACCCTCGGGTCCCAATCCGCGCATTCCAGCGCTGCCCCGTGGCCACTGCCCCTGTGGCCGGGCTGTCCCGAGCCGATCTGCTGTCCGCGCCTCCTGTGCGCTGTTCCGAGCCGATTTTCGTTGTCCGCGTGTTCCTGGACTGTTCTAAGTCGGCACAGATTATTTCTTTTTCTATTTCTTGCATCTGAGAGCTCTAGCCGAGCAACTGAGGTATAATCCCGTGTCCCTCCCGTAGCTTAGTCAATGATGACGCGTTCCTGACCCCGTTACGGGGATCGGCTTTTGTTAATTGCGTTAGGGGATACGCGTTATTTTGGATCGGACTCTTGTTTATGTTGTGGCTTAGTTTCTCATGGATTTGGACATTTCCTTAGTTGCTGTGTCCATTCTCTTTGGTACGGACAATTCTTTAGTATGTTGTGTCTTTAATCTCTTTTAGTTGGGTGACTTTTAGTCCTGTGGTTATTTACCTTTGGTTGATTTTTCATTATAGTTTGTGGTTTATATTTTCCCCTTGGATTTGGATATTCAAGTTTGGGATACTGTGGTTATGTGTTGGATGGAATTTGCAAGGTTGGAGCTATATATATGTCCATACCGAATTTTTGTTGTATCGTCTCGTGGCTAGGCTGTCCTAGTTACAGAGGAGATGCTGCCCAAATTTTCAGTAAAATCTTTTCAAATAATATTATTTAATTAAGTTAATTAAATTAAAATCTATTTTCAAATCCGGTCTTTGCAAACGATTTACAAAATTGGTTTTATTGGTTTTAAATACGGTTTTGTGAGTTTTGTATCCCTGTTAGGCGATGACCAAATCGGTCGGATGAGCCTCGGCGAAACGCAAATGCTACAGGATTTCCTGTATGTTGAGGCGTAAGCCAGCAACTTGAGATTGCATGACCAAGTCTGAGACGCCCGTTTTCTGCAAAATTATATTTAATTTATATTATGTTTTATTTTTAGAACTAGTTACTGGCCTCTAGTATTTTGGGTGCAGGGCTTCGGCCTCCTGACTGGACCGCTTCACGGCTTTCAGAGCTCGCCCCAGTTTTATATTAAATTAATTAATTGTTGTAAGGGCATAAGCCCAGTTTTCCTTTATTTTCTATGGCCCTGTATTGTGTAGCTTAATTTTTCTATTTCTTGTCTGAGTTGGTTATTTGCTAGCTAGACATATAAATTATAAAGTGGATATTAATTACTTTGTACAAAATTAATAAGGTTTTCTCATATTAAGTTAATGAATAAAGATTCCTAATAATTTAAACAACTTCATGTTTTCTCACTTAAAAGACCACTTAGTTATATATATATATATATATATATATATATATATATATATATATTATTAAAAATACAAAATCTTGCCAATTAAAGTATAATTGCTATTTTTCTAAATAAATCAATAATCGGTATTCCGTAAATTGATAACCAATATAGTTTACGACGTTAGACGGATTTCGTTAGATTAATTAAATAACTCAAGATCGGACTAGGGTCTGTTTCTAGAAATTGCAACTAGCATACCTAGATTTGGCTTATCTATGATTCTAAGTCAGGATTCTCAACTGTAGGATTTCGAGGACGTACTTGACTTCCTTCCCGGCACTGACATCCCAATCTAATCATACAAACAAAGGCAAGTTACGGTTAAGTTTTCTTATATTTTATTTAGTAATTATCATGATTGCATGCTTAAACCACATTGCTACATAGAACTCTCTCATTGAGTTTAATTATTGATTGTGGGGATATTGGGGGAGTAGTGTAGCATTTATGACCAAACCCTCATATTGCATTATTGTGCGAGCTTACCCCTCTCACATACGGGAATAGGTTGTATCGGATCGTTAGGATGCTATTGTACAACCCAAGCCGGTCATAGACGTTATCTATTCAAATCATATTGTTTCAAATATTGAATTGCTGAAAATTGCTGGAAAATATTGTTCAAAGAATTTCAACTGTTTAAAATTATATATTTCCATTATTATTTAGAATGTCGGATTATGTACTCGTACTTGCTCCTTTCCTGACTGGATCTCCCCCATAGGTGATATTGATGATGCTGAGCTATTGTTCAATAGCTACTATGACTCGGTATTGTATCTTGTGGTGTTGCCAGAGTCCCCCTTGGAGGACGCAGAACCAGAGGCTGATGAGCCGACTGTCTAGCTAGTTGTTTTCCAGTTATCTAGTTTTACTGTATGGGAGTTTGTTAATTTGAATTCAGTACTTTATTTCAGTTCTTTTATTTCCAGTTGTATTTTTCAATTGTTGAATAAATTTTTTTAAAATTTACGTATATTCGAGTTGTGACAAATGTATAAATATTATTGTGAATACCTGTATATATAACAGCTTACCGCCGCCGTCTCATAACGGTGCAAGCTGGGCATGATCCGGTTCGACCCAATAATTTGGGATCGGATCGTGACAAGCATAAACATGTACAATAACATAACGTGAATGGATCCTTGTATATTGATTGGGGTAGGGGGAGTAGAAGTGGTTATCTGGTTTAATCCAAGTAGTGCAATCATGTACATGCCTGTTATACCTTCACGTATAATGGAGTTACCTTAGAATAATCATGTGCAATATATCCCGATTACATAACCATTTTGTGCTCTAAATCACTTATATATATTCACTTACAGTCTTACTTTTCATATAAACTGTCTCATATTTTCAGATATCTCTCTTACTTTCATGTACTTTTCATACAGTGTTTTATGTATCTTACTCTATTGCCTGTTTACATTTTTTGTCACGATATGAACTGTTTGAGAGATATGTGCTCATTCCTGTCCTGACTGGACCTGTTGAAAATATTACAGATGACATCGAGGAGTTTTGCCCTACTTATTATGGAGCAGGCCTAGATGACACCTGTGAGTTGGACCCACTGGAGGATCTAGCTCTAGTTGAGGATATCACCCCTACTGTTTAGACTAGATTAGCTAGGCTTATCTTATTTCATTACTTTGTATTTGACATTCTGAGTTGTATTATTTCTGGATGTTGAGATGTTGTGTCGTTTAGACACTTAGACTTATTTTCTTTTGTTTGTATGTTTCTCTTTGAGATTTTATATCTATCTATTCGTGCTATTTCTACCTTAGAATTGTGATTGAGTTGTACCTTCTGTATTATTCTTTGATTGAAGAGTATATCTTATACAGGTACATTTAGACCGTATTAGACGTATGTGACCTAGGACAACGTTCTACCACCGATACTGCGGTGTAGGCTGGACGTACCCACTTCTCGTGCCCCTACACTGGGTGTGGGTCGTGACACTGAGTAAAGCTATTACAATTACACTATATTTTCGAAAGATTAGTAAGAGTTGGATTGCATAGGATACCCTAGCAGAAGGTCCAAAGCATTGCGAGAATGCTTGCCAACTGTCCACAAGGGCAAAGATTTTGCGATGACAGGTCGGTCGTCGTCGCTCATTTGCGTCGTGCCGAACCTCCGGCCGCTCTGTTGCAGAGCGCCAGGCTTAGAAGCAAAGTATCCAGCAGCGTAGAGGATCGGATCGAAGGGCTTAACACTCAACCCCTTCCTTGCCTGCGCCTCCAGCCTCTTCTTCTTCACCCTCTAGCTTCTTATGCGTTCTGGTGGCGGCCGCCCAGGGCCTGCGAGTTGGCAAACCATAATTAGTAGTATATTCTTTTCCGGTGAACTCCACTTCTCTGCCTCTTTTTAGTTACAAATAATTGTATGTGGACTTACCAATCCCTTATATTAACAATCAAATCAAGACGAATGAAAGATAAGTGGATTACAAAATTATTTTTGTGAAAATTGGATCTTCTCGGCCTCCTGTGCGATTAAACCAAAAATAAACATACGACACAATGACAAACACGAATCCATTGTTACGCTGGAGCTGAAGGGGGCAATGTAGGTCGGACGGCCCAGTAATGAAGTCTGAGGTTACTCCTGCTCACACTTTCCAACTGGTCAGATCGGGTTATCCATCCATAGAACCGTCAACCCTGTCTGGTCCGGTCCGACCCTCTCTCCTAATCGGATTGGACCGAATTTGTTTCCCTCAGGTTGGTGGAATTGTTCCGATCCAAACGACGCACATACATATCTTTACTATTATAATGCGGCTTAAAAATGCTTAAAAATGAGTCGTCTAAGCCGTATCTATCATCCATTAAACAATTTTTTTTTTTTTACAAAAATGTGATACGCCTCACGTAGTTAACAGAAAAAAAAAAAAAAAAAAATCTAAAATGCTTCTAACTGCAAGAACATATAACAAATTCTACAATATATTCAATATTCTTATTATATTTAGATATTTATAACAAATCTAAACTAAAATATATTCAAATTATATTTTAAAATATTTTAATATAATTTAAATTTTTATCTAATTTTTTAACAATATTACAGATTGTACGTGTAACACACATGCATGTGACTAGTATATGTTGAAGAGTTCTAGCTATAGTGGCTAGATGGATTCAATCCGACCCGAAAATCGGATTAGTCCTTTTTCAAAAATATTTTTGATATTATTTTAATTGTTCTCTTTTTTTTATAAGTAATTCATTCCTTCCTCTTTACTTTACATTATGCAAGTATTCTCAAAGAAAAAAAAAAGAAAAAGAAAAAGAAAAAGAAAGGAAGATCAGCGTGCATTATTGTAGACTAGTACACAAAAAGAGATGTCAGTAGATTCATTAACCGATCTGATGAGCAATTCGGGGAGCCAGAAAAGTTGTGAGCACATCACCTTCAAAACTAACCGTCTCACCTCCATTAAATCCAGCATCCATAGCTATCATACCAGATCATACAAATTCCTATTCTTAATTTTTTTCAAATACTAACATTCAGATATTTAATATAATATGATCCAAATCAAATTTAAAATTAAATTTGTTTTCCAAATGCAACCTATAACTAAAATCTAATCAAAATCAAATAATAGCGTTTTAATTAAATTCAGTATAATCTATAAATTAAAATTAACTTACTTTAAATTTAATTTGCTTTAATCTAATATACTCTTCTATTTAAAGTAAAAATATAATACAATTATTAGGTATATATCTCTAGTATTATAATGCAAACAATAGTGAGCCGTCTACACGTAGTATTATAGTATTATATAGTAAGAAGACAAAAAAGAAGGATTATTTTCTACAAATATATTAGTTTATTGGTGAACAGAGGTTTTTTTTTCTATTTCCAACAAAAAAAATAGTTTGGTTTTGCCAAAACCAAACTAAATCAAATCCGTTGTTTGGTTAAAATTAAATCAAATCCCATATAATGATTCGACAAATCAAAAACATGTCTTATTTACTTAATAATTCAGTTAAATTTTGTCAAAAGAAACAAAAACTGAGATCAGATTACATGTAAATTATGAGTTCGGATCAAATCTATCTATCTAGCTTACGAATTTGATTTTAAATTTGAAAAGATAATATTTTGAATATGCAAAGATTTAAATTAAAAATATTATATTAATGATAACGGAGTATTTTTGATGTTTCATATCTTCTAAGATTTGGCACGTACAACCATACAATTGTAATAAAATTAAAAAAGTACATTGTACACGCGACGCGTTTGACACGTACAATCGTACAAATGTGCTGCACAAGCAACGCGGTTGACAAATACAATCATACAATTATAATAAGATAAAAATAAGTTGTCCACGTAACGCGTGCCTCCGAACACTAGTATATATACTAGTATATATATATATATATATATATATATATATATATATATATATATATATTTTTTTTTGAATAAGCCTGCGGGCGGTGTAGGCCTACTTGAGATCCAGTCCGAACTCGTCTTATCGGGGTCAGGGATCCGGACTAGGATTCAATGTTTGGGTCAAAGCGGCCCAGAGTCTTCGACCGGATCCGGTCGAATCTGGTCTATTTCGGCCGGTCCGGCACACATTTCAAATTTAAGAGACTACAGTAAAATATTAACTAAATAAAGATGTGAAAAAGATTTGATGGTGGCAGTTGTCTGATTGATTCCTCGGTGGCGCGTACAGACCAAACAAACGTTCGGATTTAGTTTGTGGTTTCCAAATTTGGATTCAAAAGGATTGGGTTTTGTTTCCTTATTTGTCTCCACCCCTCCTCTAATTATATTCTCTCTACTCGCTCCTCCTTTGCAAAAACCAAACCAATTATTTTCCTTCACAACAAACATGGTGTCGAAAGAGAGGAATCCCTACCAGAACAACACTGGAATCAAGAGAAGGGTCTGCATCCCCACCTACGTCTGGAGGAAGAGGATGATGGGGACCTGGAAGAAGTCTCGTCTTCATCCATCAAGCTCTTCGGCTTCCTCCCCATCTTCGTCTTCGATGCCTTCGGTCACGTCGCCGTTCGTCGTCAATGCTCCATCTACAGTTCTCAGCACGGAGATGAAGAGGAGGGTCTGCGTCCCGACATTCGTCTGGAAGAAGAGGATGATGGAGATGAGGAAGAAGGCCGATGCAACCGCCTCTTCGTGTTCCTCTTCGTCTTCGTGTTCGACGCCTTCGGTCACGTCATCTCCTCCGAGGTCTCCGTCGCCAACGTGCACACCTTCGTCTCCGGAATATAGTCCTTCGACTCCTGAGTACACACCTTCGTCGCCCGAGTGCACACCTTCGTCTCCGGAATATAGTCCTTCGACTCCTGAGTACACCCCTTCGTCGCCTGAGTACACCCCTTCGACTCCGGAATATAGTCCTTCGACTCCTGAGTACACCCCTTCGTCGCCGGAGTACACCCCTTCGACTCCCGAGTACACTCCATCTACTCCCGAGTACACACCTTCGACTCCGGAGTACACCCCATCTACTCCTCCAGTTGGATATTTGTATTAAGAAACTTGTAAGAGCATAGTACAGTTTGTATCTAGCTAGGCAGCAATGTGAACCTACTTTATATTGATTTTTGTACTGTAATATCAAGGATGCAATAACTATTACATAATCTATTCTGAATGATTTGCTGTTCCTAAACGAGTCATGAAAAGTATAATGAACATATGTTGTCTCCACACTCAATCAAGAACAAGATAAAATTAAGATATCCAAGAAAAACCGTTAATTCGTATAGAGCCATCGAAAACCTGCATACTTGGTTCACAGATATAATAATTATAATCTATTCAGATTTCTTATTCTTCAATCTTGAATTCCTGATTACTTCTCTTTTTGGTAATCTATTTTTTTGTTTTTTTTTTTAAATTCTTGGTGTTACCTTTCTCTAAAAAGGGTAATATCTTGAAATTCAAGAGCAAGTTGGGCCATAGAGCAATATATTTTGGATTTTCTGATAGGAGACTTACTATCTCAACATTTACTTTCTTGTTTCTCATTTTTCAACAAGAGGGGTGTTCTTAATCCACTAATAACAGTTAGTTGGCATTGTGAGATTTTCAGGGCCAATCTTAATAATATTGGATAAGTAATTGAAATAGTCGATTTACTTTCTTAAATTATATTTACTCTAGCATCAAGGAAAATATTTTGCTCGAAATGTTCATATCAGATGAAATATTATCAGTGTTGGATGAATTTGTGATTGCTAAAAGAAAAATTAGGTGTGCAGTTGAAAGTTCCTAATTAGGCTAATATATACTGTTAAGATTAGGCTGATAAATTTGATGAGCTTAATTAGCTATTTCTACTAGAGATGTCACTTTTGTGAACCTTGTTGTAAATGTTCCATCGATCAGAGTATTTTGATAAACAAAACAAAATGAACTTCCCTGCAAGTATGTATGTGTATACTCATAACATGTACAATCAAAATGTGGAAGTTTAATTTTGGAAGTTGAGAAGATTAACATTGGTAGCATAAGTCTTGAGGCTACCTCTATTTCTCTGAAAATCAAACTATATCGGTTGCGGCTAGCGTGTAGTCGATGACAGATATTCTATACAAAACGATTGTATATATGTTGCTGATTTTACATCATGTGAACTTTTCTTTTGGTGAACTACTTGCATTTGATGTTTTAGTGTTCTGAAATTAGGAAGGTCTTGACACTATTAAAAATTAACCAGGTGAAATTTTTTTTCCACTCTTTGGCCTCATTCTATTTCGAGTCTCGCGCCTGACTATATGGATGCTGAAGTTTTCTAGAGGGAAACCTCAAGCTTTTTAATGCTTCGTATTTCATACATGGCGTGCCTTCATCATGTATCTGTGAATAGGCCCCCCAGCGACTTCGATCCAAATACCAGTTTTATTACTGGCACTAAATTAGAGGAACGACGCAAGGAATCCGCAAGAGGGCGAGGAGGGGGAAGGCGAAGGCTTCCGACTCTGGTTCAATTAGTACGGAGGCGGAGAATGACTCTGATGATCCGCTGCTCCTTGCAAGTCCTCTGGCGATGCGCTCGCCTTCTCCTGTACCAAGTCCTTTGCATAAGCGGAACAAGCATGGTCCCTCCGTCACCGACAAACCTCGTTCTAAGAAGCGCATCGTGATTAAGGTCCGTGGGCCTGTCGTCGAGGAAGGAGGCAATGATGTCGAAGCCAACTCGGGGGTAAGCTCTTTCATAACAAATCCCAGTGTTACTCTTGGGACATTATCTAAATGTTCCTCTTTGCAGGCATCAGATCGAATAAACCCTCTGTAACCCGATGTTGCCTAAGAGCTTCTCCCTCTGGTTACGGACACCCCGACCAGGGAAGGTGCTAGACTTGCGGACCTGATCTTGGGATTGTGGGGTCTCAACAGTCTAGCGCCGATACAACTACGTCTCTTTCCGGAGCAACTGGGGCTAGAGAGGCAGACGTAGGCGGCTCGAGTACTGCCGTTGAGGTCACAGAGGATGTGGGGGGTAACGGGAGGAGCTATGATTGCCCTGAATGAGCCCCAGTCTCTGCCGCCCTCCCCTGGTAAGCTATGTTATATTCTTACCAATGAGGAGATTTTTTTGCTCCAACTCCATATCCTTCGATTCAAGCTAATTGTTGGTTGTTCTGGATCTATAGGGCCTGCTTCCTCACTGTCGATGGCGGACATGGTCGCAGAAGAAGGGATAGAAGAGGACACCGAGGTTGACCTTATACACAGAAGAAGTGTACCTCCTTCCCTTCCGGCTCAAGTTGAGGGGCCCTCCACCGAGTCGAATACGGAGGTGTGCATCATGGAAATGCCGGTCGCAGAGGTTGTGGTTCCTACGCTCGCATCGGTGGACGTGGGATCGGTGGATGTTGCCCCTTCCCCAAAAATCGAGCTCTTTCCGAGATGCCTAGTCTCCGGCTCCTTCGTACCGCAGAGGAAGAGATTGCTGCTGCGCAAGAATCTCATCGCTCGGAGTTTGCTTCCCTTTTGACAGGGTCGTCAAGCTCTGATGTGCCACTTTTCCAGACACCTTCAGCTCCCTCGACTGCTATTCCTTTGACGCCCTCTTCTTTGGAGAACATAGACAAATCATCAAAGGATATAATCGAGAGCTTTTACCGCCATTTAAAATGGGGGGTTGACGCTGCTTTACGGAGAGAATCGTCGTTGGCCGTGGCCCGTCATTGTGCCCGCATCAAGTTGGACTGTTGAGAACGTTCCCGGGTAGAGAAGGGATGGCTGATTTTCTTGAGCATAAACTGGTAGAGGCTTATCAGCGCCTGGCCCAAATGCATAAACTACAACAAGTTAACATGCTCTTTGCAGTGGACCAGGAACGTGCGTTCCTCCTAACGGCCTTGGAGAAGGTGAAGGCCGTACAGGAGACGACCAAACCCGCTTTAGAGAAAGATCTTCAGAAACTGTCTCTAAAGTACGACAAGTTAAGCCGTAAGGGAGATGATTGCTTAACTCGTGTGGAGGCCACGACCCGTGCGATTGCTAAAACTAATAAGCAGATCCTACAACTCCAGGCTAAGCTGGCATCCCTGGAGACTGAGCTCCAAGCTACCCGTCGAGAGAGAGAGCTGATTTTTGAATAGACCAACAAGGTCACACGGGCCTCTGCTGTCCGCTGAAGAAAGTGGAGGACAATTGGCAGGCTCATGCATACCTTGAGGATGCTGCAAAGCTGATCCAAGAAGCTGAACGTCGGGCCAAATTAAAGATCGACCGCTCAACGGCATAGCTTGAGGCGATACTCGCTGAACTATGTGTTTCTGACGAGCAAACATAGTTGTAGTTGGTCTTCCGCCTCTCTCTTTTTTTTTGTTGGGGACGTAGTCCCATGAATAAAAGTGTACATTAACTTCATTCTTTGCTTATGACATTTGGGGTGATTGTACTAGAGGACCTAATACAACATTTATGGTTGGCAGAGGACATCCTACTGGGGGACTTTTGTGGACCTACTACCCTTTTGTGCACCTGTGATGCGAGTAATAGATTTGAAACAGTTTTTTTTGCACCTATTATCCTTTTGCGCACCGGTGGTGCGAGTAATAGAATTTGAACGATTTTTGGTGGACCTATTATCCTTTTGCGTATCGATGGTACGAGTAATAGATTTTAAAAGATTTTTGGTGGACCTATTACCCTTTTGGGCACCGGTGGTGCGAGTAATAGATTTGAACAATTTTTGTTGGACCTATTACCCTTTTGTGCACCGGTGGTACGAGTAATAGATTTTGAAACAAAACCTAACAGAGGTGATATGGACATGATAAGTTCTGTGGCCTTAACACCGTGGCTTTATCCCAAATTGGGTACATGTGTTAAGTTAGGAGATTATCTATATCAGAGGTAATATGGACGTGATATACGATAATAAAAACCAGGAAGTTTGCTCAGAGGCGGCAAAAAAAAACCTGGCAGACTCCGACGGGGTGAAGCATTAGAGTGGAAGTTCAGAGGTATTAGTATACATGACTTGTCACCCAGGGAGATGCGATGTGAATCCACTCGGAGCTAGTAGAGTGTAAGTTCAGAGGTACTTGGTGTATATAACTCGATAGTCTAGGAGATTTAGTAGTTAAGGAAGTATGAGCATGTCTTTAAGCATAATGCTTTTTCAGAAACTTATCGTTTATGGGCATCATAAGCAAGTCTCCATTTTATTTTGCGAGCTGGTATGCGCCGTTGGAGAATACGGTCTCGATGACAAATGGGCCCTCCCATTAGGCTGAAATTTACCGACGGTTGTGAGTCATGACCATCGGTCTGCGAACGGCCAAGACAAGATCACCTATTCAGAATGTTCTCTACTTGACTTTCTTGTTGAAAGCTCGAGAGATGTGTGCTTGATAGAGCTCGATGCTTTGTTGAGCTTGTAAATGCTTCTCATCTAGGGCTTCCAGTTCTTGTAGCCGTCGGCGGTAGTTATCATCCGACGTTAACCGGTAAGTAAGGGCCATGCAAAGCGAGGGGATCTGGGTCTCCAATAGAAGAACTGTCTCGTTTCCGTAAACCAGAGAGAACGGTATATTTTCTGTAGCCGTCCGAATTATAGTGTGGTACGCCCATAAGCATTCACCCAAATTTTTATTCCAGTCGCGCTTGTTCGAAGACACGAACTTTTTGAGAAGCTTGATTATGGTCTTGTTAAAAGCTTCAGCCAGACCGTTAGCTGATAGATTGTATGCCGTTGAAGCCACATTCTGAATCTAATTTTTGTCACAGAATCGATAGAAAGCATGTCTTGCAAACTGCGGACCATTGTCATGAATAATCCTCTGGGACAGTCCAAAACGATAGATGACGTGATATTTTATGAAACTAATCACGTTTGATGTCTTTACCTCTGCAAGCGGAACAACTTCCATCCACTTGGAGAAGTAATTGGTGATTGCAAGTATAAACCGGTGTCCCTTGGATGACGGTAGGGTGATTGGGCCGATAATGTTCATTCCCCTTGCTTCAAATGGCCAAGAGGCCACTGTTGGGTACAAAACTTTGGATGGTTGATGTAAGAAGTCTGTATTGATCTGACAAGCTCTACAATTCTTTGCATAATTGACCACATATACTACCATTGTAGGCCAGTAATAGCCCATCCGGCGGAAACGGTACTGCAATTTGGGCCACGTTGGTGAGCCCCGCAAACGCCATCATGAGCCTTGTGTAGGGCTTCTTTGGCTTTTCATTTGATAGGCAGCGTAGCAGTAGTCCGTTGTAGGATCGTCGATATAGCATTTTTTGTTTCTGTATCATAAAAGAATCTGAAAGAACGCCTTTTGATTGAAGTTGCTTCTTTTTATATTCTGTGGCAGGATTCCATAGACTGCAAAGTCGGTGAACGGGAGTCTCCAGTCCTGTATGTTATTGATTATCTGGATGGAGTAATTCATACCTAGTTGAACGTTGTTTTTGGGGCAGACCAGCTCATGGCCTATCACGTTGACTAGATGATGAGCATGATTTGGAACTGCCAAGGAAGCGGCGAGGCCTGCTAGGGCGTCGGCTTCAATATTTTGGAGCCTAGGAATATGCTCTATAAAGAACCCCTAGGTTAAAATGATGGTAATCGCTGTCTGATGCTAAGAAATCAGGTTCTCGTTGTGTACCTCGTATGAGCCTCGAATTTGATTAACAATCAACTGCGAGTCGTCATACGCTTCTAGGTATTCGACCCCCACTTCTTTTGTGAGTTGGAGCCCGAATGACCAGAGCATTATATTCGACCACATTATTTGAACAGGGCTCTGTGAGAGAGTACGCCCGATTAACTACCAATCCAGAGGAAGAAATTAATACTATCCTGACTCCAGCGATGATATTACCTTGGGGCCCCGTTCTTGAAGCACCGTCGAAGAACATTTGCCAAACGACATCATGTGGAGTCATGTTTGAGTTGATGACTTCTTCTGAGATTTTTTCATAGATTATGGCTGTTTCTGAGCCTGGATGGGCTGCTAAGAAGTCGGCCAAGGCTTGACCTTTGACAGCCTTCTGCGGAACAAAAACCATGTCGCAGGGGGACAACAATATCGCCCAGGTGGCTAGACGAGGACTGAGTGCGCCTGGCTTGGTCATGAGAACCCTGAGGGGGTTGACTCGTGAGATAACATGGATGGTCTGTCCTGTCACATGGTGTCATGTTTTCTGAATGGCGAACACCAAAGCAAGACATTCCTTCTCCACGGTGGTGTACCTATGCTTCGTCCCCACCATCATTCGGTTGAGGTAATATATAGCTTTTTCATGCCCCATGTCATTGTTCTACGCCAGTAAATCGCTAAAGGAGTGTCCTATTGCCCGTACATAGAGCAGGAAGGGCTTTCCAGCGACCGAGGCAACCAGAACTGGCAGATTCGACAGGTATTCCTTAATATCATCAAAGGCGCATTGACATTCTTCATTCCATACGAAAGAGATCTTCATGAGTTGTGTGAATGGTTGACATCAGTCCTGAGAGGTTAGATATGAACCTCTTGATGTAGGCTAGTCTTCCCTGAAGGCCTCGGAGTTTGCGGAGGTTCCTCGGTGGACTCATCTCCAGGATTGCTTTTGTCTTATCGGGGTCTATGTGAATACCCCGGGAGGTAATGACAAAGCCCAAAAATTTCCTACTGGACATGCCCAATAAGGATTTGGTGGGATGTATATACGTCTATGACGTAGCAGGTAACCTCCGTCTTCAGGTCGTTGATCTGACATTTCAAGCGAATCTTTCCCAGGGGATAGCTTCTTCCCAAGTTAAAACTGCTAATGGCAGTGTTGGTCGATGCTAACCGGTACATAGGGATGCCCAGGAGTTGAAGCAAGCTTTTTGGGATGATCTTATTGACGAGCCAGGATCGATCTGCATCCGATCCACCTTGATGTCGCCTATGTATCCAGTGTAGTACAAAGGGCGATCATGCAAGTTGGTTTTGATTAACATATCCTGTAGGGTAAATATGATGTTGGGCATTGCATCTGCATAAATTTCTGCCTTGGAGATCTGTTGATAGGCTTGACCTGAGCTAAGTAGGTGTCAGCATTCTGGAGTACTTCGCTCAATGCGACACAAATATCCTTGGAGAGACTTAGGAGCCCGTATAACTGACAACTTTACTGGCGTATTAGCCAGTTGTGCTAGTATGCCAAAGTTGTAAGGTCTCTCCAGTCCCTGAGGTGTGTCCTTACGGAGCGGTCTGTCGAAGCGGGTTTCCTTCGGCTTGGATTTGTCTGTCGATGGAGGCTGAAATGGTCCCGGAACATCGGTAGCAGGTAGCGTTGTCGGCTGAGGGTCCTCGACAGAATTACCCAGAGTGGGCTGGGATTGTACGCTAGATCGGGTAACAACGACCGTCGCCTCCTCCGCTTCGGCCGAGATTATGTGGCAGGATCTGGACTTCCCTCCCTTCTTTTTGCTAGTTGAGGATGGTAACACCTGGGTAACTTCGGGCACTATGTCTGGGTGGACCCACAAAACTTTTCCTCGTGACGTGGTGAGAGGCACCAATCCAGTCATCTGGTCCCGGACAGGTGGAAGGTTAGTAACCTCTATCGTTGTGCAGGGAACGGGCACTACCCCGTCTTGAGTTTTTGTTGGGGGGAAGTCGTCGAACATAACGGATACATTGTTTGCAGCCACAGTATCCTCTTCAAAATCTAGCAACAAAGCATTAGAGTTGATGACGCTCTGGACGTACCGCTTTAATGGGAAGCACTCCTGTGTGGGGTGGTGGACATAGCGGTGGAAGTGACAATACTTTGGATCCTCGATCTCCGCCGCTCGAGGCTCGCGCTCTACATCATGGAGTAGGATCCTACCCATCTGCAGGAGTATGTCGAAGATAGACTTGACATGGCTATCTTCAAAAGAGTATGTCTCCATGGGCCTCGGAACTTCCACTTGCTTTTGTTCAGGCTTTTTGGTTGTACTAGCGACCATGGCCTGTTTGCCTTTGGTGTCCCGGTTATTGGTGGTGCCACCACTATTGTTGTTATTGGAGGTGGTACTAGGACATTTGTAACGCCCCAGTCCCAAAATACGTAGGACCAAGTACGTAAACATGCCAACTGTATACATACGAAGTACAGGGGCCTTGTATGTATACATAAGCTGTAAAATGTAGTAATCAAAGACAAACTAAATCTCATCCATAATGAAAAGAATAATAACATAAAATCAACTTAAATATTTATGGTACAATCGTTGGGCGGAGACAAAGTCCACTACCAACTATCTCAACGAAAGAGATGTACAAGAAACGATCAATAAAATGGCAAGACGAACCAAGCGCAATCGTCTTCGAAGGAATGGAGAGAATTATGGCCTTGGGTAGAACACCTGCAGTGAATCATGGAAGCACACACCTGGAGAATAACTAGGTCCTCAGACGGACGTAGCAAGATACAGGAAGAACATGCTAATATGAACTGTAAGAATAATAAAATAATATATAAAAGACTATTCTAGACACAAATATGCAAAGGAGATTCTAACCACCTAATGTGCAATTTAGAGGACAACTTTCATGCGCATGGGTAGGATTTCAGGCTATGTGTACGTAACTGGCATCCAGTGATCCGTATCCGTCCGTAACGTCCAAAACGTCAGAGGGCATCTGTAAATAAATTGCCACAGTTCCATACGGAGACTGTGGTTTACCTGTTTGGATTTCCATACGTACTAGCGACTGTCCTCCCCAATATTTCCCACACTATTCAAGTCATGTCCATGGCTCGTCCAGTTTTGTAACTGCTTGAGTCTCTAAAACCTTAGTCATAGCAGTTACAATCATCTATCCGTCATACGACTTTAGAGAGGGCCAGTCCATAAGTCGTACCCTTAATAAAATGTCTCAAACCATGTAGTGTGTGTGTCATGGCCAAGGGAGATATAAGGATATCCCCTAACAAGAAGGTAGTCCGCTAAAATTAAGTCATGCATAAAATAAAGTAACGACTAATAAAGTCGCTTGCACCCAAGTATGGATTGGACGCGCAGTTTATAACAAAGGAAACTAATAATATGAAACAAAATACATAATGCAGAAAATAAATAATTTGACAGTTAATTAGCAAGGTATACTTGCCTGTTGCGTCGCTTGGTGAGCTGCTTGGTGAGTTACAATAAAGGTGGCATAAGATCAACTTTGGTGTTACAACTATACAAGGGAGCCTCGGGTGGTGGCACTGACAGTTCCATCGAGTCTAGGACGGTCAGATTAGTGAGGCTTGGCATAAGTTAGTTTCGATTTGGCGAGGGAATAGGAATGATGGGCTTGGACACGGACAAGGTTTGATAATTGAAGGAAGTTGCGTAAAACAAATACTTATACTATTTCAGAAAAATTATTTTATAATATTTGATGACAACTTTTTGATAATTACTGGAAAATATATAGGGAAGAAAAACATTTTAAGGCAAAACTCTAAATTGTTAAAATAGGATTTCGAGGTAGAAAATATATACAACTTTTATAAATGGCTAACAATATAGTAATACATCAAATACAAAATTTGAAATTACCTATGGTAATCAACCCCATACATTTATTTAATTGATTTTGAAAACTGTATCTAGTAAAATAGTTTAGACAAATACTTGAAGTCACAAAGAATTATTGCAGGACTTCTAGACCATAATAAACATATGGAAGCAAAATATTTATAAACCTATAATATTTAAAATTATTTATCCTATACATTTTGTTTGGTAATAAAAATGTTGAGTAAACACACCCTCTTAATAACAAAACATTTATCATAAAATATGACAAAACAAAATAACAAAATAATAATAATAATGATAATATTAATAATAATAATAATAATAATAATAATAATAATAATAATAATAATAATAAATACAACAACAACAACAACAATAATAATAATAATAATAATAATAATAATAATAATAATAATAATAATAATAATAATAATAATAATAATAATAATAATAATAATCTATAACCAGCAAAACAAACATCCTAAAAAAATTAATAATAATAATAATAATAATAATAATTATAGTAATAATAACAAAGAAAATAATAATAATAATATATCCTATTAAGAAGAGCTACTGCTCTCTCCCCAAATTCGAGGGTGTTTCCAATTCGTGAGTGAGAGAGAGATGAGAAAGAAAGAATGAGATGCGAGAGGAAAGGAGGGAGTCGGGGGCTCGGAGGAGTTACCGGGCGGTGTTGGCGGAGTAGGGGTGAAGGGGGTGGCCAGATCTCGCGGTAGTCCTGGACTTGAGCGCAGGCGGAAGGCCGGTGGCGCGTCGGGTGGCGTTCGAAGGAGACGGGGAGTGGGGGTTTCGAAGGGCGGCTCGCCGCACGGCGGTCGGATGCGGCAGACGGAGAAGAAGAGGGAAGGAGGAAAGCAACGAGGAGAACTGCGGTGGCCGCGGGCGGAGGGTGAGGCACCGAGGGCTGGGAGTTTGGGGTTGGCTCTTATCGCCCGCGGGGAGCTCACGGCGGCACGGGATCGGGGTTTTGGTCACGCCCACGGAGGGGAGCGACGGCGCGGGATCGGGGTTTTGTTATAACGGCTCAGGCGGTCGGTGCTGTAGCGAGGTGAGGAAGGGAGGTGGAATCGCACGGACGGCGGACAGGCACGACGACCGGTGGGGGTAGCTCGCCGTCGAGGTAAGGGCGGTGGTGTGTCTTAATTTTGGGGTTTTTATTGGGAATTCGGCGGTGGCCGATGGTTGTGTTATGCGACGGAGGTGTCGAGGAGGAGTGGTCGATGATGGCATGGGTTCTGCCACGGTGATGGCGGTGTTCGTGGTGGTTGTGGTGGTTCTAATGGTGGTGGAGTGGCTGGTATGGGGGTGGCATTAGGATGGTGGTGGTGTCGACGGGTGGCTGCGGTGGTCGTCGCGGCCAGGGGTTGGTTGGCGGGTTGACGGGAGTTTGGTGGCAGAGGTTCTATGGGTCGGCGCTGCATAGGCGGCCTGGTGGTGGTTTGTGGTGACGGAGTGGCCGAGGGTGGTGGTTTGTGGTGGTGTGTCGGAATCGACGAGTGGTGAGCGGGTGTTTTAGAATAGGGTTAGGGATTTAATGAATCATGTTGGGGGTGGTTCGCGTGTGAGAAAACGTGTCCTGCGAGACACAGGCTATGGATCGAGGCTGTGTCTGATTTGTGGACACGAGAAAGAATTTGTAGATGTACAAAAAAAAAATAGTGGAAGGAAAAACGGATGGTCACGGACACGATGCACTTGATTGGCTATGGAAATTATTTGTGAAGAAATTTGGCTTGTGAAATTAATGGAAGAGTACCAGCCTATTTATAGGATGTGGGAATTCCCAGTTGGACAAGGATTTGGGAGGATTTAAATCCCCATTAGATAATTCGTAACTTAATTTAAAATCAATCAAATCCAAATACAAATCTAATTTAAATTTAATTAAATTCTTTTAGTTTAAAATCAAATAGGATAAATCAATTTTCAAACATTGATATTATTTAACTATTTAGATAAATTCATAAAATTAAATCAAAATTTAAATTGCCCCAATAAATTTCAAAATATATTTTCCAAAAATACTAATAATAATAATTTCAAAAATTACATTATTATTTAAAAATAAACTAATAAAATATTATGAAATATATATGTGCAAGCATGAGTAATATTTATGCTTTTCTAGTATACAATAAGAATATTATTTATTATTAATAACTGCATAAATGAAGGCTTTTAGTAAATCAAATAACAACTTGATAATGATAGCAAAAATAATTATTATATATATTATTTTGAAACTTTAAAATACAAACAATATTTTCCTAAAAAAATATGTATGCTCGTACATATTTGCACTCGTCGAGCCATTACGAAAAATGATATTTCGTGCGCGACGTACAATACGACTATGCGACGTATAAATACAAAAAAAATCATTACTAAAAATATAATAGAAATTTAGGGGTTTTACATCCTACCCAACTTACAAGAATTTCGTCCTCGATCAAAATTAAGAATAAATAGGGGTAAGAAGGCCCAAGGGGTATATTGGAAATGACAATTCGACGAGTCCTTGGACGAGGCAAGAAACAACATAAACAAGCAGTAGAAAATTATGATTTAGATAATAAATCACGGACATGGCTAAATAATGTAAAAGGAAAGGATTAAGAGTTTTAAGTGGTTCAATATAAATAATTTAGAGACTTAACATATGGTTTCTTGTGAGTAGGTTGATGGCACGATTAGGAGAACGACTAGATTCACTCCTAATTGAAGTGATTAGGAGGTCGTAATAGTAAATATAGGGCCGAGGAAGAGAACGAGCAGTTTAGGACGAAGGTATAGTAATATTGAGTGGTAATGGTCATGAGTGAAAAAGGACAGCTAGAGGAAAGTCAAGTATAAGCGTCTTCGCCCTTCCAAAATAGATGAAGGCGAAAGTAACAAAGGGTTCGAAGAAGAGATTATCGAATATGAATACGAATACGTGGTTCAAAGGAGACCGAATAATTCAAAAAGAATTGTCAAGGCAATAGCGGATGAGATTCTAAGGGTAAGTTTAACTATATCTCAACCACGTAGAATAATCGTGTGAAAGGCGAACCAAAGTGCACTAGGTTGATCAGACCATCATGTACCGGTTCTGAGTAGACAATATGTTAGTGGGTGCGCACCCAATAAAATATGTCATGATCAAGCTCGATAAGGGAATAAGCTTGCAAAACTTAAGCTAAACTAGCAACATAGGTGTAACGCCCCAGTCCCAAAATACGTAGGACTAAGTACGTAGACATGCCAGCTGTATACATACGAAGTATATGGGCCTTGTATGTATACATAAGCTGTAAAATGCAGTAATCCAAGACAAACTAAATCTCATCCACAATAAAAGAATAATAATAGAAAAATCAACTTGAATATTTATGATACAATCTTTGGGCGGAGACAAAGTCCACTACCAACTATCTCAATGAATGAAAGGTAAAAGAATCGATCCATAAAATGGCAAGACGAACTATGCGCAATCGTCTTCGAAGGAATGGGGAAGACCACGATCTCGGCTAGGATACCTGCAGAAGACATGAACACACACCTGGGGAAAAACCAGGTCCTCAGACGGACGTAGCAAGATACAGGAAAAACAAGCTAATATGAACTTTCAGAATAATAAAATAATATATAAAAGACTATCCTAGACACAAATATGCAAAGGAGTTTCTAACCGCCTAATGTGTAATTTAGAGGACAACTTTCATGCGCATGTGTGGGATTTTAGGCTATGTGTACGTAACTGGCATCCAGTAATCCGTATCCGTTCGTAACGTCCAAAACGTCAGAGGGCATCTGCAAATAAATTACCATAGTTCCATCCGGAGACTGTGGTTTACCTGTTTGGATTTCCATACGCACTAGCGATTGTCCTCCCCCAATATTTCCTATACTGACCAAGTCATGTCCATGACCCGCCCAATTTTGTAACTGCTCGAGTCTCTATACCTTAATCGTAGCAGTTACGATCTATCCGTCACACGACAATAAAGATGGCCAGTCAATAAGTCATGCCCCTAACAAAATGTCTCAAACTGTGTAGTGTAGGTGTCATGGCCAAAGAAGATATAAGAATATCCCCCAACAAGAAGGTAGTCCACTAAAACTAAGTTAACATGCATATAGTAAAGTAACGTCTAATAGAGTCGCTTGCACCCAAGTGTGGCTTGGACGCTCAATTTATAACAAAGGAAACTAACAATATGAAACAAAGTAAATAATACAAAAAATAAATAATATGACAGTAAATTAGCAAGGTATACTTTCCTGGGTCCTGAGCACTGTGGTGGCGAAGATCAGACAGGAAAGTAGGTGGAACAACGGCTGCTGAGGAACTAAGGTCCAAACAAACATCTCCGGATGCTGAAAATAGTCTATTATCTAATTATAATTAATACTCTACCTATTATATTTATTTAATAAATTCTATAATTAGGATATGACAAAGGTTTTCGTATTAGCTTTCCGAAAAACTAAACGTATCGCATTTTCGTTTCTGGAAACCCCCGAAATCGCAAAAATACTGAAACACGTTTATTTTTCGGCTAATACTCAAATAATTTTACAGAAATCTAAAGAACTAATTTTTTCTATTAAAATATGTTTTTGGAAACCTTACCTCGATACGCTTCTTTTAAAAAAATTGGAGGCGAAACGGAGTTCGGAGCTAGGAGATATCGTCGTTCCAAGTTGCTCTTGCTACTAAAAAGCGGGACTGAATTCTAATGACGAATTTTAGATTTTCTATTGGACTAAAAATAATTTCGATTTATGGATGATAGAATGGGGATGTATTGGGTTTATATAGGTATTTATTTCAGATTTATTTCCTAAATTAGATAGGATTTGATTTAAATAAATAGGAGTTTGCTTTATTAGGATAGGATATAGATAGAGATGTTTTCCTAATAGAAGTAGGATTAGTATTTATTTAAAATATAGTTTATATTTATCTAAATTATCTATAACATTATTTAAAATTACTATATATAATAAATAGAGTTAATATTTATTTAAACAACCTTCATCTAATCTTATTTATAAAAGCTGAAATATCTAATACTAATTTGACATTTATTCTATATTATGTAAATAGTGTAAAATATAAGTAACATGTAAAAAGTAATAAAAGTTATGACATAAATCCTAAAATTTTTGAGAAAAATTTGTGTAATATAGTTTAGATCCTTAATGTACTAGAAAAATAGCTTTATATATTTTTATACTAAATTCACCAATGAGCACTATACTAAATATATGTAAAATAATACAAATTATATAATAAGTCAATAATAGTTATTTAAAAATCCAAAATTTTTACAAATATTTATTTTAAAAAATCAAGGGGTTTACAAAAGTCTTATCTAGATAAGGATTAAGAAGAGTTTTAATTCCCCTTCGATTTTTCACTATTTAATTCAAATTGATTTAAAAGTAACTCAATCAAATATAATCCAATGTAGATAGAGACTAGGATTTATTTAAACCCAAATAGATAATTCTATTACTAAATTTAAACCAATGCATTCATATCTAAATCCAAATTCTATTTAAATATAGATAAATTACACATTTAAATTAAACTATTTAATTTAAATCAATAAATCAAATCACAATTTAATTTATCACAAATATATCCAAAATATCTTTTTTATAAAATTTATATAATAATTAATTTCAAAAATTCCAATATATATTTTAAATATTAGTAGGAAATATCTTTAAAATACCCTTTAAATAATTTAGGTAAAAATAATTTCGAAAATAAACATAAATATTTACATATTTAAAATACCTTCTTGCTAAATAAATTATTATAAATAATAAAAATAAAATTTGAAAATATACATGAAATAATTTTCATGCGCTTTACACGAGTAGAATATTCACATAATCTAGTTTTTCTAAATTACCACTTATTAAAATAAGATAGCCTTTTATAAATAACTAAAATAATAAGTTTTGGCAACCTCGATAGATACTTTTCACAACTTTTAATAAAAATAATTATTATATATATAATTTTGAAACCATTACCGATAATAAAATCAAAAAGCATTTTTCTAAAAATATGTACCTTGCACATATTCGCACTCGACGAGTAAATACGAAAAAACGCAAATTCCCGCGCGACGTACAATAGACTATGCGACGTATAAATACAAAAAAAAAAACCAGTACTAAAATATAGTAGAATTTAGGGAATTTTACAATAGGATAGTCAAAAATAGTAAAAACATATGCACGATTAATATTAAAAGAAGTGGAACTAGTTCAAACTTCTTAAGAACCTAGTAATATCTTATATTGGTACCTATACAGTCGTCCTACTGTCTACTTGCTTAAGACTTGGTTGAGGTCATAAGGAAGGTTAGGTCGTAAGGCATCTACCCAACTTACAAGAGTTAAACTAGTATGGTGATGGGACAATGGGTCATGTCCACCTAGTATGGGTTACCTTATTAATCTCTATCAAGCACGAAAGAAGGGCACGAATCACGATAGAAGGGATCAAACAAGATGCAACTCGAGGAGTCAAGCGAGAAGGCGGTCAAATATGTGGATGAGATCCTAGACTGTAATCCTAAACACAGGCTTGCTTGGTATGGTAAAGTAACCAAACAATTTATCTTCACTTGCATGGGCCACCACAAAAATAAGTAACGCCCCAGTCCCAAAATACGTAGGACCAAGTACGTAAACATGCCAACTGTATACATACGAAGTACAGGGGCCTTGTATGTATACATAAGCTGTAAAATGCAGTAATCCAAGACAAACTAAATCTCATCCACAATGAAAAGAATAATAACATAAAATCAACTTAAATATTTATGGTACAATCATTGGGCGGAGACAAAGTCTACTACCAACTATCTCATTGAAAGAAATGTACAAGAATCGATCAATAAAATGGTAAGACGAACCAAGCGCAATCGTCTTCGATGGAATGGAGAGAATCACGGCCTTGGCTAGAACACATGCAGTGAATCATGAAAGCACACACCTGGGGAATAATCAGGTCCTCATACGGACGTAGCAAGATACATGAAAACATGCTAATATGAACTGTCAGAATAATAAAATAATATATAAAAGACTATTCTAGACACAAATATGCAAAGATTCTAACCGCCTAATGTGCAATTTAGAGGACAACTTTCATGCGCATGGGTGGGATATTAGGCTATGTGTACGTAACTGGCATCCAGTGATCCGTATCCGTCCGTAACGTCCAAAACGTCAGAGGGCATCTGTAAATAAATTGCCACAGTTCCATCCGGAGACTGTGGTTTACCTGTTTGGATTCCCATACGCACTAGCGACTGTCCTCCCCCAATATTTCCTACACTGTTCAAGTCATGTCCATGGCTCGTCCAGTTTTATAACTGCTTGAGTCACTAAAACCCTAATCATAGCAGTTACGATCATCTATCCGTCACACGACTTTAGAGAGGGCCAGTCCATAAGTCGTGCCCCTAACTAAAATGCCTCAAACCGTGTAGTATGTGTGTCATGGCCAAGGGAGATATAAGGATATCCCCCAACAAGAAGGTAGTCCGCTAAATCTAAGTCATGCATAAAATAAAGTAATGACTAATAAAGTCGCTTACACCCAAGTATGGCTTGGATGCGCAGTTTATAACAAAGGAAACTAATAATATGAAACAAAATACATAATGCAGAAAATAAATAATTTGACAGTTAATTAGCAAGGTATACTTGCCTGTTGCGATGCCTGGTGAGCTGCCTGGTGAGTTACAATAAAGGTGGCACAAGATCAACTTTGGTGTTACAACTATGCAATGGAGCCTCAGGTGGTGGCATGGACAGTTCTATCGAGTCTAGGACGGTCAGACTAGTGAGGGTTGGCATAAGGTAGTTTCGATTTGGCGAGGGAATAGGAATGATGGGCTTGGACACGGACATGGTTTGATAATAGAAGGAAGTTGCGTAAACAAATACTTATACTATTTCAGAAAAAATATTTTATAATATTTGATGACAATAGTTTTGATAATTACTGGAAAATATATAGGGGAGAAAAATATTTTAAGGCAAACTCTAAATTGTTAAAATAGGATTTCGAGGTAGAAAATATATACAACTTTTATAAATGGCTAACAATATAGTAATACATCAAATACAAAATTTGAAATTACATATGGTCACCAATCCCATACATTTATTTAATTGATTTTGAAAACTGTATCTAGTAAAATAGTTTAGACAAATACTTGAAGTCACAAAGAATTATTGTAGGACTTCTAGACCATAATAAACATATGGAAGCCAAATATTTATAAACCTATAATATTTAAAATTATTTATCCTATACGTTTTGTTTGGTAATAAAAATGTTGAGTAAACACACCCTCTTAATAACAAAACATTTATCATAAAATATGACAAAACAAAATAACAGAATAATAATAATAATAAAAAATAATAATAATAATAAATACAATAATAATAATAATAAAATAATAATCTATAACCAGCAAAACAAATATCCTAAAAAATTAATAATAATAATAACAAAGAAAATAATAATAATATATCCTATTAAGAAGAGCTACTGCTCTCTCCCAAAATTTGAGGGTGTTCCCAATTCGTGAGTGAGAGAGAGAGATGAGAAAGAAAGAATGAGGAGCGAGAGGGAAGGATGGAGTCGGGGGCTCGAGGGAGTTACCGGGCGGTGCTGGCAGAGTAGGGGTGAAGGGGGCGGCCGGATCTCGCGGTGGTCCTGGACTCGAGCGCAGGCGGAGGGCCGGTTGCGCGTCGGGTGGCGTTCGAAGGAGACGGGGAGTGGGGGTTTCGAAGGGCGGCTCGCCGCGCGGCGGTCGGAGGCGGCAGACGGAGAAGAAGAGGGAAGGAGGAGAGTGGCAAGGAGAACTGCGGTGGCCGCGGGCGGAGGGTGAGGCGCCGAGGGCTGGGAGTTTGGGGTTGGCTCCTATCGTCGGAGCTGGAGGGAGCCGGCCGCGGGGAGCTCACGGCGGCGCGGGATCGAGGTTTTGGTCACGCCTACGGAGGGGAGCGGCGGCACGGGATCGGGGTTTTGGTTATGACGGCTGAGGCGGTCGGTGCTGTAGCGAGGTGAGGAAGGGAGGTGGATTCGTACGGGCAGGTGGACAGGCGTGGCGGCCGGTGGAGGAAGCTCGCCGTCGAGGTAAGGGCGGTGGTGTGTCTTAATTTTGGGATTTTTATTGGGAATTCGGCAGTGACCGGTGGTTGTGTTGTGCGACGGGGGTGTCGAGGAGGAGTGGTTGTAGTGCCCCGTCCCGCGAAGTCAATCGAAGGAATCGAAATGCCGACGGCGTTCGGACTTGGCCTTACAACGGTGACTCGAAGACATCGCTCAGGTGGGGATAGTTTCGGTGAACTTGCCTCATCTTAGCCTTCACATAATAATTCGTGTGTTTTCAACTTGCACAAGTAGGCTTAATGATAAAAGAGACGAATCCACATAGCTAAAGGGAATTATCCCCGACGGATGAAAATGGAGTTTAGAACATGGAAAACGTCCCACGGTCTGATTAGAGTTGTTGCTCAGCGTGTTTTGAAAATGACACTCGATCCTCCATCCCGTGGCTAGGGAGAAGGAAAAGTTGGTATTCGACACAAACGATGAGTTAGCCTAAGTCATAGGCGTCGCCCGCATAAATGCTCGATAAAGCATACACGTTTCCACTGCGCAAGGCTTGGCATAGCCTTGGTTCGTCCCTCGGGTTAAGTTATAGGCTTGAGTAAGTTAGGCAAAGTTATGCCGGTCGACCTAAGTCATTCCAAGTGCCGTCCCACTCGTTCTGCGGTTGTCAAGTCAAATAGTCCCACGATCTCACGGGCCGTCATATAACATATGACTTGGGTGATAGCGTCGCGTAAGACGTAAGTCAGTTAAAGGCACGAGCCACGGTTGGCACGATGTAAAGTTAGCCACGGCACATGGCACTTAAGGAATACGTTTTGTTCAAGTTAAGTTGGAAGGCTACGTAGTAGTCGTTCCCTCGAGTTCAAAGAAGTTCGAGGCGGTCCCTCGGTTGGGAGCCTCGCGTTCCTATCCATGTTAAGGTATTCGAGGCGGTCCCTCGGTTGGGAGTCTCGCGTTCCTTTCCACGTCAAGGTGTTTCGAGGCGGTCCCTCGGTTGGGAGTCTCGCGTTCCTATCCACGTTAAGAAGTACGAGGCGTTCCCTCGGTTGGGAGTCTCGCAGCCCCGATGTACGAAATGCAAAGGGTTGTTCAGAGCACGAGTTGCTAAGTATAGTTCCAGTCGTACCAACAAATTAGGCCATGCATTTACGTGAGTCTAGATGTGTCGTAGGTGCGTGGTCATTGGACACCTTGTCGACAAGGATTTTTGCCTAGACTGGTTATACGTCGGGGCACTGGGCCCAGTCGTCCTAGGAGGTAGACGTTATAGCAGCGCATGTTTTTATTGCGTGGGTAGTCGGGGACTTTCAACGGGGCTCGCTACCTGCGCTGAAGGACCCGCCGTCTGCCCGAGCTATGTCCACGATGGATTGTCATGTCAGTGGCCTTTCATATAGATAATTGGCGTGCTAAGCGGCGAATCCGCATGCACGATGTCGGACATAACAAAGGAAGTGTAAGCACGGTATGCGTTGAATGGTGAAATGTGTGCTCGGTTGCACCCAAAGTACTATAAAGCCTACGATTCGGCTATACAGTAAAGACACGTGCTTCGGCACGAGATATGGCTTTGTACTTGAGTTCTTAACACCGTTTCCACAAGTCGGGTTGGTCGTTGCGAGTTAAGTCGAGAAGGGTCGTAGGGCAAGTTTGGTTAAATCATGTTGAGTTTCTGGGCACGACCTCGAGATGTGAGGCACGGCCGCGTTGTCACAACACAAGTATAAGCAAGACTAAGCGATGAGGCATTGTCTCAGTGATACTATAGGCATAAATCGAGTTCATTGCACGACCGAGTCGTAACGTCCCGAGTATGGCACGAAAGGCAAGCACGAGACGATAAGTTAACGTTATTGGAACGAGAAAGTCTAGCGATAAAGTATGAGTACATTATTAGTGCAAGGCACGATGGCGGTCTAGAGACACAAAATAGACCAAGGCGTCGGATCTAAAATCGATCCTAAGGCAAGACTAGAAAGACAATCGTAAAGGGGCTTGTATTGTACAAAGTAAAATAAACGTGTTAGTTTTGTATGGGTGGGCGAGGAGCTCACTCCACCAGTACAGTTGAGTACTGACACCCACACAGTATTTATGTGCAGGCACAGGTAGAAGCTCGTGGTGCAGAGATCGCTTGGATGCGTCGAGGCACGGAGTTCCTTGGTGATTCGAAGCATGCGGCCGCAGTGAAGACCAGACTTATACGGGACATAATGTATGAGCATCGCCTTCCGAAGCTGCCGCCGGCTCAACCATTAAAATCGAGAGATGATAGAGAGCAGAGTGATTTATAATGTGAGACGAGTGGATATTGAGTGATTGTAATCTCGACCTTGCGCCCCCAATGTAACCGTTGTTTCGATATCAATAAAGAGCTTCTTTTGGATAACTTGTGTTTTGTTCTAAATTTCTGCTGCGTGTTCAATGTCTCTGCTCGGGACTTCTGTGCGACGACCCGTCGCCACCGCTGTAATCGGCCGTTATGGAACCCGCCTTGCACGAGCGCAATCTAGGCTCGTGTGGCATCACACCTTAGCGAGGATGATCGCTCTTACGGGAGTGGGGCGTGACATAATGGTATCAGAGCATGGCTTTACGTCCTTGGACTATCGATTGAATTCTTTAACTCCGTTGTTCCGTAAACTCTAAATTATGCTTTCGCAACATGATATCGTTGGTGCGCTCTCTCTCAAACTTTCCTCGCATGTCCATGCAATAAGTCTAATATTTTTGAAAGCTCGTTCAAGCGTTCAATCGAACGCATCGATAGGAGATGGCCTTTGGGCTGAACGGTGCCGACCTTGAGTTGATAGAAAATGCGTGCTAAAGTTAGCAAGTCGCGTGCGTACCTAACGATGTCCTACATGAGCAAATGAGCATACAGAGTCGGAGTATAGTCCATACGGGATGGTCATGCGCACGGCCTTTTGGCTAAGTTGTGCCGCGTATCGCGCACCTCGACCTTTTTGTGCAAACGAGTCGCAACCGATATTTAGTACCGCTTGGTCGAAAACGGGGATACACTTAGAGTGTATATCGATAGAAGCGCTATTGGACTAACGCTTAGGCGTACACGGAAGATTGTTTTGGATTTTGAGGAATAGTACGAACGACTTAGTACGTCGATGCGACGCGAACGATTACGCTAGGGATTCGTCGAACGAATCTGAAACATGTCTTAGCGAATAACGCGAACGTAATTTGGACTCGATTGGATAACTCGAATCTC
This sequence comes from Iris pallida, assembly GCA_029216955.1. NCBI lineage: Eukaryota > Viridiplantae > Streptophyta > Magnoliopsida > Asparagales > Iridaceae > Iris > Iris pallida. Next base: position 29,583,713 of record JANAVB010016800.1, read on the forward strand.
GAGTGGTGTATGGTCTGTCTTGGAAATCATTCGAGCGAAAGATTGAGGATTGCATGAGTATGAAATACGAAAAAGATTGAGTAGGTGAAATCGAATCGAGAAAATTGATACGGATCGTATACGAAAAGTTAACACGACGGGTAGGTAGCGTGCATGAAATGTTTGGTTTTAAAGTTACGCGAATGACTCTGAGGATTGGAATGGATATCGTTCGATGATTGAGTTAGCAAGGAATATTACGAATTGAGGAAATACGTTGGTCGATGACTTAAGATAGACGGATGAACGATACGTGAATTTGGGTTTGTCGAAATTAATGTTGTGAACGATTCGAGGGGTAATGATCGAAATCGAATTTAAATGTCGAGGAGATTATCTAGTCGGACGATAGCATCATTCGCACGACTCAGAATTCGTTACAAACGAAGATCGTCAGGTTACGTATATCGTCGATGATATTGAGGCATATCAAAGACAATATGCGATAACTCGGAGGTAATCTGACGCGGTGAATGATGATCGCGCAAGTGTTATCGTTCCAAATGGATGCAATACTTAGGATCTTGATTGAGACGAATGTTGGGTGAAACAAATCAGTGTTTTGATGGTTGCAGTTAATAACCACAACGTCGACGGTCTTGTCCTTGCGCGAGCACAACTCCAGCCTCGCACATGCAGTTACGTCAGATTTGGGACTGATTATTCCGCGTGAGCGCTGACATGGTGATTCATGTCGTAGGAATAATCGAACTCAGAAAATTTAGACGCGGCAACTTTGATTGTCCTGACTTGTCGGTTTGATACGAAGGAAAATTTGAGGATGTTAGGACTTATGATTGACGAATGAATGAAACTTGTGGATTGAGTAGGTCCAATCCACGCATCGAGAATGAACTAGTCTAGACACAAACAAGAGTTACGTCCTGATGAGAATGATTATCTCGCAGAGCGTGTATGGTGATTCGTGTCCACCGTGGATGATTGGACTCGCGTAGATCGGAGCGTGGCATACTGTTAAGTCAGACGACCTTGTGATCGATTACGTGAATTGGAATAGATGATTTTGGAAGTATAAAATATAAAATTTGGTTTTGCGATGAATCGTGTCGTAGCATGCTTGACTTAGAAAGATTGATAGGCGAATTATGTCGAATGTGTTCGAAGAGATAGACTATGCGAAACGGTTTGATGAACGAACGATATTAATACGACGTGGAATTTGGTTGAAATGTAAGTCATCGTAGGATGGTTTACTAAACGACACGGACCCCATGCGGCGAACATTGGGATGTGTGTAGGAAATCGATGCTCGATATTTAGAAATCGGAGTGATGCGAGCTTGGATAGAAAATCCCGTACCAACGATTTGGTTTGACCATAGGATGGGGTCAGTGTTGATATCGTTGTTTGGGAACTATGATTCCAGTACTGACGAAAAGACATAGCCTAGCGGTTAGGCAGACGTTCGAGCGCGAAGCGATAGGAGTTACGGAGGCACCACTCGCGAGTCTCGGCTGACATGCATGTATATCAGGGACGCCCGAATATGTGCACGATCCGACTCGAATGGGGATGGCAGATTCTCTATCACGAGGCTTGGCTGAAATACATGTATTTTGGGGACGCTTGGAATATGTGCACGATCCAACTAAGTGATACGTTGAATCAAGTGAGACTTGAGGAACAAAAAAGTGTCGAGGATTTTGAAATCGTGAGTTTTGAAGAAATGTTGATGGTAATAGCGATCATTGGTTTGAAACGAGTTCGAATGTTTGTTGATCGATTGGTGTGCCTTACGACTAAGTTAGCGATAAGCACGAGCGTGGCTCGAAATCGAAGAAACGCGTAGGCGGAATATATACTATTAAGTCTTGGCCATAGAAACGGTAGGATAGGTTTGCCTTCAGGAAAGTCTCGAGGACGAGACTTGTTCTGAGTGGTGTATGTTGTAGTGCCCCGTCCCGCGAAGTCAATCGGAGGAATCGAAATGCCGACGGCGTTCAGAGTTGGCCTTACAACGACGACTCGAAGACATCGCTCATGTGGGGTAGTTTCGGTGAACTTTCCTCATCTTAGCCTTCACATAATAATTCGTGTGTTTTCAACTTGCACAAGTAGGCTTAATGATAAAAGAGACGAATCCACATAGCTAAAGAAAATTATCCCGACGGATCGAAATCGAGTTTAGAACATAGAAAACGTCCCACAGTTTGATTAGAGTTGTTGTTCAGCGTGCTTTGAAAATGACACTCGATCCTCCGTCCCGTGGCTTGGGAGAAGGAAAAGTTGGTATTCGACACAAACGATGAGTTAGCCTAAGTCATAGGCGTTGCCCGCGTAAATGCTCGATAAAGCATGCACGTTTCCACTGCTCAAGGCTTGGCATAGCCTTGGTTCGTCCCTCGGGTTAAGATGTAGGCTTGAGTAAGTTAGGCAAAGTTATGCCGGTCGACCTAAGTTATTCCAAGTGCCGTCCCACTCGTTCTGCGGTTGTCAAGTCAAATAGTCCCACGATCTCACGGGCCGTCATATAACATATGACTTGGGTGATAGCGTCGCGTAAGACGTAAGTCAGTTAAAGGCACGAGCCACGGTTGGCACGATGTAAAGTTAGCCACAACACATAGAACTTAAGGAATACGTTTTATTCAAGTTAAGTTGGAAGGCTACGTAGTAGTTGTTCCCTCGAGTTCAAAGAAGTTCGAGGCGGTCCCTCGGTTGGGAGCCTCGCGTTCCTATCCACGTTAAGGTGTTCGAGGCGGTCCCTCAGTTGGGAGTGCGTTCCTCTCCATGTCAAGGTGTTTCGAGGCGGTCCCTCGGTTGGCAGTCTCGTATTCCTATCCATGTTAAGAAGTACGAGGCGTTCCCTCAGTTGGGAGTCTCGCAGCCCCGATGCACGAAATGCAAAGGATGGTTCAGAGCACGAGTTGCTAAGTATAGTTCTAGTCGTACCCACAAATTAGGCCATGCATTTACGTGAGTCTAGATGTCTCGTAGGTGCGTGGTCATTGGACACCTTGTCGACAAGGATTTCTGTCTAGACTGGTTATACGTCGGGGCACCGGGCCCAGTCGTCCTAGGAGGTATACATTATAGCAGCGCATGCTTTTATTGCGTGGGTAGTCGGGGGCTTTCAACGGGGCTCGCTACCTGCGCTGAAGGACCCGCCGCCTGCCCGAGCTATGGCCACGATGGCTTGTCATACCAGTGGCCTTTCATATAGATAATTGGCGTACTAAGCGGCAAATCCGCATGCACGATGTCGGACATAACAAAGGAAGTGTAAGCACGGTATGCGTTGAATGGTGAAATGTGTGCTCGGTTGCACCCAATGTACTATAAAGCCTACGATTCGGCTATACGTAAAGACACGTGCTTCGGCACGAGATATGGCATCGTACTTGAGTTCTCAACACCGTTTCCACAAGTCGGGTTGGTCGTTGCTGATTTAAGTCGAGAAGGGCCGTAGGGCAAGTTTGGTTAAATCATGTTAAGTTTCTGGGCACGACCACGAGATGTGAGGCACAGCCGCGTTGTCACAACACAAGTATAAGCAAGACTAAGCGAGGAGGCATTGTCTCAACGATACGATAGCATGAATCGAGTTCATTGCACGACCGCGTTGTTACGTCCCCGAGTATGGCACGAAAGGCAAGCACGAGATGATAATTTAACGTTATTGGAACTGAGAAAGTCTAGCGGTAAAGTATGAGTACATTATTAGTGCAAGGCACGGTGGCGGTTTAGAGACACAAAATAGACCAAGGCGTCGGTCCTAAAATCGCTCATAAGGCAAGACTAGAAAGACAATCGTAAAGGGGCTTGTATTGCACAAAATAAAATAAACGTGTTAGTTTTGTATGGGTGGGCGAGGAGCTCACTCCACCAGTACAGTTGAGTACTGACACCCATACAGTGTTTATGTGCAGGCAACATGTAGAAGCTCGTGGTACGGGGCTCGCTTGGATGCGTCGAGGCACGGAGTTTCTTGGCGATTCGAAGCGTGTGGCCGCGTGAAGACCAGACTTATACGGGACATAATGTATGGGCATCGCCTTCCGAAGCTGCCGCTGGCTCAACCATTAAAATCGAGAGATGAGAGAGAGTAGAGTGATTTGTAATGTGAGACGAGTGGATATTGAGTGATTGTAATCTCGGCCTTGTGCCCCCAATGTAACTGTTGTTTCGATATCAATAAAGAGCTTCTTTTGGATAACTTGTGTTTTGTTCTAAATTTTTGCAGCGTGTTCAATGTCTCTGCTCGGGACTTCTGTGCGACGACCCCGTCGTCGTTGCTGTAATAGGCCGTTATGGAACCTGCCTTGCACGAGCGCAATCTAGGCTCGTGCGGCATCACGCCTTAGCGAGGACGATCTCTCTTACGGGAGCGGGGCGTGACAGTGGTCGATGATGGTGTGGGTTCCGCCATGGTGATGGCGGTGTTCGTGGTGGTTGTGGTGGTTCTGATGGTGGTGGAGTGGCTGGTGTGGGGGTGGCATTAGGATGGTGGTGGTGTCGACGGGTGGCTGCGGTGGTCGTCGCGGCCAGGGGTTGGTTGGCGGGTTGACGGAAGTTTGGTGGCAGAGGTTCTGTGGGTCGGTGCTATATAGGCGGCCTGGTGGTGGTTTGTGGTGACGGAGTGGCCGATGGTGGTGGTTTGTGGTGGTGTGTCAGAATCGACGGGTGGTGAGCGGGGGTTATAGAATAATGTTAGGGATTTAATGAATCGTATCGGGGGTGGTTGGCGTGTGAGAAAATGTGTCATACGAGACACAGGCTATGGATCGAGGCCGTATCCGGAATGTAGACACGAGAAAGAATTTATAGATGTACAAAAGAAAAAAATAGTGGAAGGGAAAACGGATGGTCACAGGACACGACGCACTTGATTGGCTATGGAAATTATTTATGAAGAAATTTAGCTTGTGGAATTAATGGAGAAGTACCTGCCTATTTATAGGATGTGGGAATTCCCAGTTGGACAAGGATTTGAGAGGATTTAAATCCCCATTAGATAATTCGTAACTTAATTTAAAATCAATCAAATCCAAATACAAATCCAATTTAAATTTAATTAAATTCTTTTAGTTTAAAATCAAATAGGATAAATCAATTTTCAAACATAGATATTATTTAACTATTTAGATAAATCCATAAAATTAAATCAAAATTTAAATTGCCACAATAAATTTCAAAATATATTTTCCAAAAATACTAATAATAATAATTTCAAAAATTACATTATTATTTAAAAATAAACTAATAAAATATTATGAAATATATATGTGCAAGCACGAGTAATATTTATGCTTTTCTAGTATACAATAAGATTATTATTTATTATTAATAACTGCAGAAATGAAGGCTTTTAGTAAATCAAATAACAACTTGGTAATGATAGCAAAAATAATTATTATATATACTATTTTGAAACTTAAAATATAAAAAATATTTTCCTAAAAAAATATGTATGCTCATACATATTCGCACTCGTCGAGCCACGAAAAACGATATTTCGTGCACGACGTACAATGCGACTATGCGACGTACAAATACAAAAAAAAATCAGTACTAAAAATATAGTAGAAATTTTGGGGTTTTACATCCTACCCAACTTACAAGAATTTCGTCATCGAAATTAAGAATAAGTAGGTGGTAAGAAGGCACAAGGGGTATATTGGGAATGACAATTCGACGAGTCCTTGGACGAGGCAAAAAACAACATAAACAAGCATTAGAAAATCGTGATTCAGATAATAAATCACGAACATGGCTAAATAACGTAAAAGAAAAGGATTAAGAGTTTTAAGTGGATCAATATAAATAATTTAGAGACTTAAGATATGGTTTCTTGGAAGTAGGTTGATGGCACGATTAGGAGAACGACTAGATTCACTCCTAATTGAAGTGATTAGGAGGTCGTAATAGTAAATATAGGGCCGAGGAAGAGAACGAGCAGTTTAGGACGAAGGTATAGTAATATTGAGTGGTAATGGTCATGAGTAAAAAGGACAGCTAGAGGAAAGTCAAGTATAAGCGTCTTTGCCCTTCTAAAATAGATGAAGGCGAAAGTAACAAAGGGTTCGAAGAAGAGATTATCGAATATGAATACGAATACGTGGTTCAAAGGAGACCGAATAATTCAAAAAGAATTGTCAAGGCAATAGCGGATGTGAGATTCTAAGGGTAAGTTTAACTATATCTCAACCACGTAGAATAATCGTGTGAAAGGCGAACCAAAGTGCACTAGGTTGATCAGACCATCATGCACCGGTTCTGAGTAGACAATATGTTAGTTGGTGCGCACCCAATAAAAAATGTCATGATCAAGCTCGATAAGGGAATAAGCTTGCAAAACTTAAGCTAAACTAGCAGCATAGGATAGTCAAAAATAGTAAAAACATAGGCACGATTAATATTAAAAGAAGTGAAACTGGTTCAAACTTCTTAAGAACCTAGTAATGTCTTATATTGGTGCCTATACAGTCGTCCTACTGTCTACTTGCTTAAGACTTGGTTAAGGTCACAAGGAAGGTTAGGTCGTAAGGCATCTACCCAACTTACAAGAGTTAAACTAGTAGGGTGATGGGACAATGGGTCATGTCCACCTAGTATGGGTTACCTTATTAATCTCTATCAAGCACGAAAGAAGGGCACGAATCACGATAGAAGGGATCAAACAAGATGCAACTCGAGGAGTCAAGCGAAAAGGCGGTCAAATATGTGGATGAGATCCTAGACTCTAATCCTATACGCAGGCTTGCTTGGTGCGGTAAAGTAACCAAACAATTTATCTTGACCTGCATGGGCCACCACAAAAACATGTAATGTCCAAGTCCCAAAATACGTAGGACCAAGTACGTAAACATGCCAGCTGTATACATACGAAGTACATGGGCCTTGTATGTATACATAAGCTGTAAAATACAGTAATCCAAGACAAACTAAATTTCATCCACAATGAAAAGAATAATAACATAAAATCAACTTGAATATTTATGTTACAATCGTTGGGCAGGAGACAAAGTATACTACCAACTATCTCAATGAAAGAAATGTACAAGAATCGATCAATAAAATTGCAAGACGAACTAAGCGCAATCGTCTTCGAAGGAATGAGGAGAATCACTGCCTTGGCTAGAACACCTGCAGTGAATCATGAAAGTACACACCTGGGGAATAACCAGGTCCTCAGACGGACGTAGCAAGATACAGGAAGAACATGCTAATATGAACTGTCAGAATAATAAAATAATATATAAAAGACTATTCTAGACACAAATATGCAAAGGAGATTCTAACCGCCTAATGTGTAATTTAGAGGACAACTTTCATGCGCATGAGTAGGATTTTAGGCTATGTGTACGTAACTGGCATCCAGTGATCCGTATCCGTCCGTAACGTCCAAAATGTCAGAGGGAATCTGCAAATAAATTGCCACAGTTCCATCCGGAGACTGTGGTACCTGTTTGGATTCCTATACGCACTAGCGACTGTCCTCCCCTAGTATTTCCTATACTGTTCAAGTCATGTCCATGGCTCGTCCAGTTTTGTAATGGCTTGAGTCTCTAAAACCTTAGTCATAGCAGCTACGATCATCGATCCGTCACACGACTTTAGAGAGGGCCAGTCCAGAAGTCGTGCCCCTAATAAAATGCCTCAAACCGTATAGTGTGTGTGTGTCATGGCCAAGGGAGATATAAGGATATCCCCCAACAAGAAGGTAGTCCGCTAAAACTAAGTCATGCATAAAATAAAGTAACGACTAATAAAGTCACTTGCACCCAAGTATGGCTTGGACGCACAGTTTATAACAAAGAAAACTAACAATATGAAACAAAATACATAATACAGAAAATAAATAATTTGACAGTTAATTAGCAAGGTATACTTGCCTGTTGCGACGCCTGGTGAGCTGCCTGGTGAGTTACAATAAAGGTGACACAAGATCAACTTTGGGGTTACAACTATACGAGAGAGCCTCGGGTGGTGGCACGGACAGTTCCATCGAGTCTAGGACGGTCAGATTAGTGAGGGTTGGCATAAGGTAGTTTCGATTTGGCGAAGGAATAGGAATAATAGGCTTGGACACGGACAAGGTTTGATAATAGAAGGAAGTTGCATAAAACAAATACTTATACTATTTTAGAAAAATTATTTTATAATATTTGATGACAACTTTTTGATAATTACTGGAAAATATATAGGACATAAAAATATTTTAAGGCAAAACTCTAAATTGTTAAAATAGGATTTCGAGGTAGAAAATATATACAACTTTTATAAATGGCTAACAATATAGTAATACATCAAATACAAAATTTGAAATTACCTATGGTCACCAACCCCATACATTTATTTAATTGATTTTGAAAAACTGTATCTAGTAAAATAGTTTAGACAAATACTTAAAGTCACAAAGAATTATTGCAGGACTTCTAGACCATAATAAACATGTGGAAGCCAAATATTTATAAACCTATAATATTTGAAATTATTTATCCTATACATTTTGTTTGGTAATAATGTTGAGTAAATACACCCTCTTAATAACAAAACATTTATCATAAAATATGACAAAACAAAATAACAAAATAATAATAATAATGATAATAATAATAAATATAATAACAATAATAATAATAATAATAGAATAATAATCTATAACCAGCAAAATAAACATCCTAAAAAAATTAATAATAATAATAATAACAAAGAAAATAATAATAATAATATATCCTATTAAGAAGAGCTATTGCTCTCTCCCCAAATTCGAGGGTATTCCCAATTCGTGAGTGAGAAAGAGAGATGAGAAAGAAAGAATGAGGAGCAAGAGGGAAGGAGGGAGTAGGAGGCTCGGGGGAGTTACCGAGCGGTGCTGGCGGAGTAGGGGTGAAGGGGGCGGTCGGATCTCACGGTAGTCCTGGACTCTAGCGCAGACGGAGGGCCGGTGGCGCGTCAAGTGGCGTTCGAAGGAGACGGGGAGTGGGGGTTTCGAAGGGCGGCTCGCCGTGCGACGGTCGGAGGTGGCGGACGGAGAAGAAGAGAGAAGGAGGAGAGCGGCGAGGAGAACTTCGGTGGCCGCGGGCGGAGGGTGAGGCGCCGAGGGATGCGAGTTTGGGGTTGGCTTCCTGTCGTCGGAGTTGGAGGAAGTCGGCCGCGGGGAGCTCACGGCGGCGTGGGATCGGGGTTTTGGTCAAGCCCATGGAGGGGTGCGGCGACGCAGGATCGAGGTTTTGGTTATGACGGCTCAGGCGGTCGGTGCTGTAGCGAGCTGAGGAAGGGAGGTGGACTCGCACGGGCGGCGGACAGGCGCGGCGGCCGGTGGAGGAAGCTCGCCGTCGAGGTAAGGGCGGTGGTGTGTTTTTATTGGGAATTCGGCGGTGGCCGGTGGTTGTGTTGTACGACGGGGGTGTTGAGGAGGATTGGTCGATGATGGCGTGGGTTCTGCCACGGTGATGGCGGTGTTCATGGTGGTTGTGGTGGTTCTGATGGTGGTGGAGTGGCTGGTGTGGGGATGTCATTAGGATGGTGGTGGTGTCGACGGGTGGCTGCAGTGGTCGTCGCGGCCAGGGGTTGGTTGGCGGGTTGACGGGAGTTTGGTGGCAGAGGTTCTGTGGGTCGGCGCTACATAGGCAGCCTGGTGGTGGTTTGTGGTGACGGAGTGGCCGAGGGTGGTGGTGTGTCAGAATCGACGGATGGTGAGCGGGGGTTTTAGAATAGGGTTAGGGATTTAACGAATCGTGTCGGGGGTGTTTGGCATGTGAGAAAACGTGTCCTGCGAGACACATGCTATGGATCGAGGCCGTGTCCGGTATGTGGACACGAGAAAGAATTTGTAGATGTACAAAAGAAAAAAATAGTAGAAGGGAAAACGGATGGTCACGGACACGATGCACTTGATTGGCTATGAAAATTATTTGTGAAGAAATTTGGCTTGTGGAATTAATGGAGGAGTACCTGCCTATTTATAGGATGTGGGAATTCCCAGTTGGACAAGGATTTGGGAGGATTTAAATCCCTATTAGATAATTCGTAACTTAATTTAAAATCAATCAAATCAAAATATAAATCCAATTTAAATTTAATTAAATTCTTTTAGTTTAAAATCAAATAGGATAAATCAATTTTCAAACATAGATATTATTTAACTATTTAGATAAATCCATAAAATCAAATCAAAATTTAAATTGCCACAATAAATTTCAAAATATATTTTCCAAAAATACTAATAATAATAATTTCAAAAATTACATAATTATTTAAAAATAAACTAATAAAATATTATAAAATATATATGTACAAGCACGAGTAATATTTATGCTTTTCTAGTATACAATAAGAATATTATTTATTATTAATAACTGCATAAATGAAGGCTTTTAGTACATCAAATAACAACCTGGTAACGATAGTAAAAATAATTATTATATATATTATTTTGAAACTTTAAAATAAAAAAAATATTTTTCTAAAAAAATATGTATGCTCGTACATATTCGCACTCGTCGAGCCATTACGAAAAACGATATTTTGTGCGCGACGTACAATACGACTATGCGACGTATAAATATAAAAAAAATCAGTACTAAAAATATAGTAGAAATTTAGGAGTTTTACAACGTTTGCCCTTATCCTCTCCATCTGGGATGTGTAATCCCAGCTGGCGGGCCTTCTTTAACTTTGTCTCCGCATTTGTAGCGTTTATGATGAAAGTTGTCCAATCTTTGACTTGATCTTCGCCCATCCAGAGGTTGATTGCGGGGAGCAACTTCTTTTGGCTGATTTCAATCAAAGAGCTTTCCAGATTGCCTTGGGGCAATCTTATTACGGTTTGGCGAAACTGCTCGATGTAGTTTCTCGTCAACTCCCTTTCTCCCTGAACGACGTCCATTAAAGACGACAATTGTCACATCATGCCCTACTTCATAGAACCTTTCCTGGAACATGTGTTTGAAGCCGTCAAAGGAATGGATGCAGTTGTCCGGGAGGTTGCGGTACCAGTCTAACGCGATTCCCTCCAATGCTCCGATAAATAGTCGTGTGAGGATGGCATCATTATACGGCAAAGTGGTCTATTGTGACCTCAAAATAAGTCATGTACGGGCTAACAGAAGTCTTTTTGTCATATAAATCGATATGAAATAGTTTGTACCACGGAGGAAAAGGAACGTCTCTCCATACAACGAGATACGGCTGCCGTATTCTGAGGCCCAAGCTTGTTTGTCCAGGTGTCCTTGCTGGTTGAGTCGGCAATGCAGCCTCGATCTCGTCTACTAACTTAACCAAGGTTAGGATCATGGCTTTAAGCGCTTCTAGACGTTGTTGATCACTAGGCCCTTCGTGATCATCTCCTGCCATAAATTCTGTCCGCACGTGGGGAGAGACGGAAGGGACCGTAGAGGATGTGCTTTCTGTGTTGTACACTCGTACAGAGAAATCGTCAGGAAACGTCGGAATGTCCTCCTCCTCGGACTCGAAAGGGGTGCTACCCCATGCGCAGGAAGCTGCGTCGTCTTGGTGAAGGTGGTCACCCTCGGGGATGTCTAAGTCTGTTGTATAATTCCAGTAGATCACTACCCCCTGCGCATCCTCTTGGAACACCGGGTTGTCGCATACGTTCAGGGGACTACTACCCCGGCTTTGTTCACCCCTAGGGACGTCGAGGATGAACCCCCGGGTGTTGGAAGCCTTTTTCTTGAATGGGTGCCTTGGTAGACACCCCTGTGATCGTCGGTGGCAATCCTCCAGATGAGAGTTTCCTTGTCGTACTGGCTGAGGCTATCGAACTAGAGGAGCTTGTCTTCTTTCCTCTCTTGTCGGCAGGAACCTTTCAAGTCAAATTACAGAAGACGAGAGAAAATTTCTCGTCTCCCAAAATTTGTACTTGTTTTCCGAGTTGTCGTCGGATAAGTGCTGGCTGGTGCAGTCGTTGGAAGACGGACTGCCGGTCTTTAGGTGATGCCGACTTGTTACAGCAGCAGTTGATGAGGACTTGGCTACAGTGATATCCTAGAGAGGGCTCACCGTACGCCAAGGTTGACTCTCTCTTCTTGTGTTTGTGGATGAGCAGCTCTCGCAAGTCGAGAGCAGATTGATCTACTTTTGCATCTGTTTTGTGGGCCCGGGTATCCCGAGAACACAGATGCGTAGGTATCATGTTTGCTCCCTGATCTGAGGCTAGTAAAAGCACTTGCTCTAGATCATTATGGGGAGACTCTTGGGACCTACCCTATTCGAGGGCTAGACGTGGGAGGTTCTATACAACTTTCCATCAGGGGTCCGTGTAACGACTAACGGCACCCGCTGACGATCAGCAGATTGGACAGTTGGTTGGGCTTATTGAGCCTGCACTGTCCTAGACTTCTTCGACTTAGTACCCAAAGATGCATAGTAGGAAAAGTCCAACTTGGAACCTTCAATGTTACTACTAAAATACAACGATTTAGCGACGGTCCTATCCGTCGCTAATTGAAATTACCAACGGATTACCGACGGATATGAGCTGAAAAAATCCGTCGGAAATAACCTCGTCGTCGCTAGTTCGTCGCTTAGCGACTACTTAGCGACGGATTACCGTTGGCAACATCAAAACAGTTAGCGACGGCTAGCCGACGGTTTTCTGTCAACTTCGACAGTCTAAAATTGTAATATAGGAACATTTAGCGACGGCGCTATCCGTCGCTAAACCGTCATTAAACGTGTATAAGAGGGTTTCTGATACGCAAAATATGTTGCTAATCCGTCGCTAATCTGTCAGCAACCTCGTCGGATGAGCGGCACAGTAGCGACGGATATTCCGTCGACACGCTCCTGAATATCTTTCATAATTCCAGGACCTCGGCGATGGATAGCCCGTCTGGTTTTAGTCGCCCATCCGTTGCTAACTGGGAATCCCCCAATTAGCGACAGATAGTCCGTCAAAAAGTAGCCGCCAGTCCGTCGGTATCTGGGAATATTTTGAAAAAAAATAGCATAAAACTGGGCATTCCCAATATACACAATTCCAATATACAAAACACACAAATAATTCCAAGCAATTCCAATATACAAAACACAAATATTCAATATTCAATAAAACACACAAATAATTCCAACACACAAATATTCTAATATACAAAACACACAAACAATTCCAACACACAAATATCCCAAGCATTCAAATTGTTCACACAAAACACACAAATATTCAATATTTAAACATAAATATTCAATATTCAATAAAAAAAATTCGACTTTGGCCTCACCAAAGACCGCAAGTCAGACGATGAATCCTCACAGCCAGGGATCATAGTTGCGTTGAGGCATGTACCATTCTATCAACCACTTTGCATACGAAGGCTCAATCTGGTTGAGGTCTTCTGTAGGGACATGAGGGTCAGTCCCGATGCTACTACTCTCTGACGGTGGCTTCTCCTTAACTTCAACCTTGGGAGCAATCTCTTCCCTGATGGTCATCGGTTCTTCCTTGACCTCGACCTTTGGTCACACCTCCTCCTTAACAGTCACCGGCTCTTGTTTGACGATGGGGACTTCCTCCATGTCGACCTCCAAGGGTTCCTTGCCTCGGCCCCTTCCCCGGCTAGTAGTACCACCTCGGGAAGTCTTGGGAGCCATCTCTCGGACAACATAAATTTTTATATAGGGTAAAGAAATTTACTCAAATTATAAAAAAGTAAGAAGTTTATCGAAATTGTAATCGGAGTAATGAAACGACATTGGAGATGGCGTGTCGTAGTGGTCGGACGGGAAGGGGGTGACGCGCCACCACCCATGGCGCGCTAGGGGGACGCCTACAAATAACAGGGACACTAACGCACAAACAGAAAGGATCAGTGGTTTCTAGTTCTCTTCCATCCATCCATTCTTCCGTTCTGATCAAGCTTCTTCCTTTTTCTTTCCTCCACCATGGCTCTGGACCCATCTGCTCCTCCCTACTTCCCTCCTTCTTATTTGATCACTCTCTCACAGCCATATATGATATCCAGCTCAAGTGTAGAGTCGGAGGAAGAAGAAGTAGGCAGAAAGAGGAGGGGGAAGCAGTACAGCCGGCGGCATGACCTGGAGGAAGTACAGAGGTTTCGCTGGAAGTGCCGGCGATTTTCCCAGGATGGTGTTGAGGAGCAAGTGTAGAATCGGCCGAAGGACCTGTGGCTCTTTCGGCCGACTCTACACTTGCTCCTCAACACCATCCTGGAAAAATCTGTAATGCCCCAGTCCCTAAAATACGTAGGACTAGGATACATATACATGCCAGCTACGCATCGAGAGGACTCCAACCCAGCTCGAATACGTATGAGCTGTCTGGTTTTCTAAAGCAATCTACAAATATCTCAATCCACTGTAGATAAACTCTTGTATAAACCAAGTAAACTAATGCTGGTCAGACATTAGCAAACCGGTTACTACAAGTAACAAGAAAAGATAATATACAATAAAGTGCACCAGACTCTAATGCAATTATCTTGAACAAGCTTCTAATGAAAGATAAAGCTTGTAAAACTAGGCTATAGAGCAGCAATGTCAAAGTAATATAATATAGGACAAAATCTAATTACGGAAGAGAACGATAAAACATCAACTAAATATACCTGCAGTCTTGGTGTAGCAACGTCATCCATCAATGTATCATATCTTCAGCAAATACCTGGAGAGATCACCAGGTCCTCAGAGGACTAGCAAGACACATAATATACATGCCTACTGTACAGTAAATAACATGCAAAATAAAGTAGAAAAATGTAAAATAGACAAAGATCAATAAGATGTCTAAATATCATAACGCCATGGGATGCTTCCCAACCTCGAGACAAAAGATAAGTCTCTACTACCGTAATGCCATGGGACACTCCCGGTCCTAGAGACGGGATAATAGGTCGATAAGAAGTCTCTAATACCGTAACGCTATTGGACGCTCCCAGTCCTAGAGATATCAGGGCTAATGTCGAATCAATCAATCACGACTACAGGTCAAGTCAAGCTCAAGGGCGAAGGTAGAAGACTAGTCAAAATTGTCACAAGACTCGCGTAGAACAATAACGGCATAAGATGACTCAATAAGGAACGTGCACGTAAAATAAGAAAGTAGAAGTAACATAAACATGAATGAAAGATATGAAGTCGAACTGGAAAGATAACAATATAGAATATGCATGTAAATACTATAAAGTTTGGCAAGGTGTACTTGCCTGGTGTCGCGTCGTGACTCTGAAATGTCGCTCCCGCGTCAATGCCGCCGGAACCCGACGCTCCAAATAATTAATTAAATAAATTAACCCACTACTCATGAACTTACAACATGAATTAATTAGTCAAGATAATACTTTAATATTATAT